>QRFJ01000458.1:551125-755912 GCA_006176705.1 Cocos nucifera
ATTTCTCAGCAAAGTTAAGAGCCAATCGCCATGACTAGAAGACTACGGCCTCCCAAACGTACGTGATCGAAGCAAGTAATGCCCCTACCATCACGACCATGACCACGATACTGAGAAATACACCTCTCCAAGCCGAAATTGAAGAGCTCGTCAAAAAGGGGCGGCTGGTAAATTTCTCCGGCACCAGCTGAAGCAGGAAAAGATCAGCAAGGAGCTCGGCGTTGCATAGCCAGAAGACCGCAGAAGGTACCTTTACTCGAGCTATCATATGCCCCTGGGAGGATCTCGATCAACTAGCGATCTGTCGTCTCCTAGCAGTATAGAGCTTGCACCAAATTGGGAGGCCAGCATGAGGAGGTCGGTCCCCTGAAGCTGCTGGAGTCCGAACTGACCAAGGCCGAAGCTTGGGTGCTGGGAGAGAGGGAGGCCGAAAAGGCACGAGCAGAGGCCGTTCGGGTAGAGACGGTCCAGGCCTTCCGCACCTCAGAGAAATTTTACAACATCAAGGTAAATTTCGCATCGCTCTCTTACCTCCAAGGGGCATAGATCTGAAAGAGAAGATCCAGAGGATCTTTCCTAACCTGAACTTGAACCTCTTGGAGTCAGATGATGAGGAGGTCGAGGGAGCTGAGGATCGGAAGATTTAGATGGAAGATATCTTCAGTCCCGTGCATGATGATCTGACTGTCGAGGATGTAGCGTCGGTACCATGCCCTACTGTTATCGACCTTTTCGATCAAGCGGTGGTTAGCTAATCTGGAGCTCCGGACGAAGCTTAATGTATCATTTCGATCGGGCATGTCCGATCTTCCTTTTTCTTTCTTCTTTTTAGGTCAGTCTTTTTGGTTTACCCCTGATCTTTATCGAGGCATTTTTGTATGGGCTAACCATTACTTGTAAGCATTGAACTTTAATACAAAGCTTCTTTTCCATTTGTTGTCGAGTTCGTACGTTCTTCATCAGCATAGACCTTAGACGATATGACTGAGAGGTGGTGGGAGATTCATGCCGGTATGTTACAATCCTCGACTATAGTCGAGGAATGTATCTACGAAACTTTATTTATTCCATTCCTCGGCCATGGCCGAGGAATGTGCATTGGCGTGCTCCGATGGAGACGCATTCCGCTTGTCAGCCGTGATTGAGGACTGTGCATTGGTGAAATCCAATGAAAATGCATTTCGATCCTCGACCATGGCCGAGGAGCATGCGTTGGCAAAATTTGGTGAAGACGTATTCTGATCCTCGGCCATGGCCGAGGAATGCGCATTTGACGAAATTTGACGGAGATGCATTTCGATTCTCAACCGTGGTCGAGGAGCATGCGTTTGATAAAATTTGATGGAGACGCATTTCGATCCTCGACCGTGGCCGAGAAGCATGCGTTTGGCAAAACTTAATGGAGACACGTTCCAATCCTCGGTCGTGGCCGAGGAGCGCACATTTGGCAAAATTTGATGGAGACGTATTTCGATCCTTGGTCGTGGTTGAGGAGTGCATGTTTGGCAAAATTTGATAGAGACGCATTTCGATCCTCGGCCGTGGCCAAGAAGTGCATGTTTGGCAAAATTTAACAGAGACGCATTTCGATCCTCGGTCGTGGCCAAGGAGTGAGCATTTGACAAAATTTGATGGAGATGCATTCCGACCTCGACCATGGCCGAGGAGCGTGCATTTGGCAAAATTTGATGGAGACGCATTACGATCCTCGACTGTGGCCGAGGAGCGTGCACTTGGCAAAATTTATCGGAGACACGATCCGATCCTCGATTGTGACCGAGGAGCACGCATTTGGCAAAACTTGATAGAGATGCGTTTCAATCCTCGACCGTGGTCAAGGAGCACGCGTTTGGCAAAATTTGATGAAGATGCATTCCGATCCTCAATCATGGCCGAGGAGCGTACGTTCGATGAAATTTGATGGAGATGCATTCTGATCCTCGACCGTGGTCGAGAAGCATGTGTTCGACGAAATTTGTAGGAGACACGTTTCGATCGTCGATCGTGGTCGAGGAGCGCGCATTTGGCGAAATTAAAATCCATGAAAAGTTATCATTCATTATCAAATAAAAATTCAAGATGGAGATTACATGCTAAGGATAATATCTTTGAAGATTGTCGATTTTTCAGATCCTCGAGATCAAGATTCTATCTAGTCGATAGAGATGATAAGTTCTTCACTGAATTACTTCAACCATGCGATAAGGTCCTTCCCAATTCGACGATAATTTTGACCGCTCAGATGGACGAGAGATCTCAGCTCGACGAAGAACTAATTGTCCTGCCAAAAAAGACTTGCTCTTCACTCGAGAGTTGTAGTATCGGACAACCTTCTGTTGATAGTTGGCCATTCGAACTCGAGCTCGTTCCTGGATTTCTTCCAGCAAATCTAGATTTTCTCTCATGCCGAAGAAATTGCTATCTTCATCAAACTCCTCTACCCGGAGCGTAGGTAAACCTATTTCTATGGGTATCACAGCCTCCGTATCGAAGGTCAACATGAAAGGTGTCTCTCCAGTTGGTACATGCTGCATCGTACGCTACGTCCAAAGGACATTGTACAACTCTTTAACCCACGATCCTTTTGCCTGGCTTATGCGAGCCTTCAATCCTTGCAATAACATCATGTTCGTCACTTCGACCTCGCCATTAGTCTGTGGATGACCTACCGATGTCAATCTGTGAGAAATATCGTAGTCATTACAGAATCCTGTAAACCTTGGGTTATTGAATTATCGGTTATGATGGCACGGGGTAAACCATATTAACATATAATAGACTTCTAGATAAAGCTCCAAACTTTAGTTTCAGTAATCATAGCCACTGCCTCCACTTCCACCTACTTAGTAAAATAGTCGATCGCGATAATTAGGAACTTTTTTTATGCCACGGCAATAGAAAATAGTCCGAGGATATCCATTTCCCATTGGACAAAAGGCCAAGGGGTCATGATCGGGGCCAATGGTGTCGAAGGTTGGCGCTGAATATTTGAGGTCCTTTGGCATTGGTCACACCTGCTCACCAGATCGGCCGAATCTCGTTGCATGGTTGGCCAAAAATATTTCTGTCATAATATTTTATGGGATAGAGCTTTGCCCCCTAAGTGATTACCATAGATTTCTTCGTGAATTTTCCACAGGGCATAATCGGCTTTCGAAAGATGGAGGCATCTGAGCAGAGGTAGGGTGAAAGATCTTTTATATAACTTTTCTCTGTAAATGACGTATTGCGGAGTGAGGTGCCTCAATCTTTTTGCCTCATCTTGATCTGTAAGCAAAATTCCATCTCATAAATAATAGAGAATAGGATCTATCCAGCTCAGTTTTGGATCAGCTTGCATCATCGAAACCTCCTCAATACTCGGCTTCTCCAAGACTTCCATGTATGAACTTCTTTTTAAATTGGCCGCCCCATGGGTTGCTAGCTTAGAAAGGAGGTCAGCTCGTATATTCTTCGCCCTTGGTATCTGCTGAACCTCCATCGCTAGAAAGCTAGAAGCCAAGTTTCTGACCTTCTACAGATACTTCACCATATTCAGCTCTCGGGCTTCATATTCTCCTTGAACCTGACCAATCACCAACTGCGAATCACTATGTACTCTGAGATGTCGGATCCCCATTTCTTTCACTATTCTCAGTCCTACTACCAATGCCTCATACTTGGCTTCATTGTTGAAAGTCAGAAAGTCGAAACGTAAAGCATATTTCGCTACTACTTCTTTCGAACTGGTTAAGATCAGGCCGACTTCGGAGCCCATGACATTCGAAGATCCATCAACATGCAAGGTCCAACATTCATCGGTTGAAGAAGTTTCAGCACGATCAGATTCTTCATCTGAAATTATACATTTCAGAATAAAATCCGCCAATGCTTGAGCTTTAATAGATGGCCTCGACAAATGTTTAATATCAAATTCACCTAGCTCGATAGCCCATTTAGCCAACCATCCAAAAGTATCTGGTTGGTACAGTACCGATCTAATGGTTTGATCTGTGAGGACTGTGATAGTGTATGCTTGGAAATATGGGCGCAATTTTTTCGCAGATATCAAGAGAGCATGGACAATCTTTTCCAGTCTCGTATACCTGATCTCAGCATCGTGTAGTACCTGGCTCACGTAATAGATCAGCTTCTAAATCTTAGCTTCTTATTAGATCAGAACAGAACTAATTATCGAAGAAGAGACAGCTAGATATAAATACAACACCTCCTCAGGCTCTGGCTTGCTTAACAGAGGGGAAGAGCCGAGGTATTTCTTTAGTTCATCGAAGGCTATCTGGTATTCATCCGTTCATTAAAAATCCTTTGGTTGCTTGAGGACTTTAAAGAATGGAAGACTCTTTTCCGTTGATCTAGATAGGAATCTATTTAAGGCCGCAATCCTTCCTGTGAGTTGCTACACTTCTTTGATCATCCTCAGAGGCTTCATTTCTTGAAGAGCTTGAATCTTCTCTGGATTAAGCTCAATCCCTCATTGTGATACCATGAACCCAAGAAATTTTTCGGAGGTGACACCAAAGGCACATTTATCCGGGTTGAGCTTCATTCAAAAATGCCGTAATATAGAAAAGACTTCTTCTAAATTGATAATATGGTACTCGACTATTCTACTTTTGATGAGTATGTCGTCTACGTACACTTTCATATTTCTTCCAATCTACTCTTTGAAAAGCTTGTTCACAAGTCTTTGATAGGTCGCCCCAGCATTCTTCAAGCCAAACAGCATGACCCTATAGCAAAAGAGACCTTGGTCAGTTATGAAAGAAGTTTTTTCTTCATCCTCGGATGCCATTCGGATCTGATTGTATCTTGAGAAAGCATCCATGAATGACAAGAGCTGATGTCCAGAGGTTGCATCCACAAGTTGGTCTATGCGTGGTAGAGGATAGCTATCCTTTGGGCATGTTCCATTGAGATCCACATAGTCAATATACGTGCGTCATTTTCTACTGGTTTTTTTAACAAGGACAACGTTAGCCAACCACTTTGAATAATAAACTTCTCGGACGAAGCCAGTCTTTAAGAGCTTATCAACTTCTTCTTGTATCGCCCTCTGACGTTCAGGGATGAAGCTCCGCTTTTTGTCTGATTGAACGACGATTTGGGTCTACATTGAGTCGATGTACCATGACTTACGGATCGATACCGGGCATGTCCGAGACTGACCAAGCAAATACATCAGCATTATCTCATAGAAATGTGATGAGGTGCTATCGATCTTCTTCACATAAACTTGAGCCAACCTTCACAACTTTATTCGGATCATCCTTGACGCTTATAGAGATCAGTTCTTCTACCGGAGAGCCTCTTTATTCAGTTTGTTCATTCCGAACGTCTAACTCATTCGTGAATTATTCTTCAGTCACCACTTCATGTAAAGTGGTCATGTAACACTTCCTTACGACCACCTGTTCTCCTTGAGCTCATCGATTCCATGCGGTGTCATGAATTTGACCTTCAAGTGATAGGTCGACACTATAGCTTGGAGGGCATTTAGGCCTGACCAACCTAAAATGATGTTGTAGGTGTAGGGACTATTCATAATAAAATAAGTTATGTCGACAACCGCCTGCTTCGGAGCTCGTCCAGCTTTTGTTGGTAGTAAGATAGTTCCTTCCACTGGAACCGTAGCACCAAAAAATTTGATTAGAGGTATATTTTTCTTCATCAGTAGTTCAGGATTTAAGTTCATCCGAACAAAGACATCATAAAACAAAATATCTACCAAGCTTTCATTATCAACAAGAATTTGATGTACATCATAGTTAGCAATATTCAGGAAAATGACTACAGGATCATCATGGGACTGACTTATTTCTTTCAGATCTTCATTGGTGAAAGTAATTTCATCATCTACCTTCCTCTTTCTCGATTTCTCTCCTGGTTGATTCTGATCCGAAGTATTTTTACTTAGGTTTCCTCCAGTAATTACTTTGATTTCTCCCACAATCGACTGCTCTATGCATGGCTCACCCTACCGAGGCTGGTCACGATTCAGATTTGTCAGGATTTATCGTTCATCCACATAGTGTCGAAGTCGTCCCAGCCTGATTAGTACCTCAATTTCCTCCTTGAACTGCCAGCACTCCTCGGTGTCATGCCCATGGTCAAAGTGATATCGACAATACTTCCTTGGGTTTCTTACTCGAGCAGGGATTACCATTCTTTTGGATCGAGGTATATCTTTTCGTCGTTCGATCTCCATCAGAATCTAAGTCCGGGGGCTGTTGAGAGGGATGTAGTAATTGAACCTCCGAGGTGGAGTTCTAGATCGGCCTCATGGCTTTCGAGATGTTGGTCGGCTATTCCGAGGTGGGGTGTGCGATTGACGAAGCCATGGGTCCTCTTAGCGATGCTGCACTCGTCTATGATCTTTTTTCTTCCTCTGCTTTTGGGATGAATCCGTCCTACCATCTCAGCTACTTTCCTGCTGGTCCCAAGCCTCTTCGGCTTGGGCATACTTCTCCGTTCGTTCTAGCATTTCAGCAAAGTTCTTCGGATAGTCCAAGTTGAGGGAGAACAAAAGGTTATTTTGGAGGAGGCTGGCCTTGAATGCCGTCATGGCTACTGACGGATCTAAATTTCGAACCACCAAGGTGGCTACATTAAAGTAATCGATATACTCCTGAAGGGGCTCATTCTTCCGTTGCTTGATGCTCACGAGAAAGTCAAAATTATGATGCTGCCGATGACTGCTTACGAAATGGACAACGAACAGATGGCTCAACTGATAGAAGGAATCTATAGAGCCTGGCTTCAGGTTCGAATATCAATGTCGAGCCATCCTTCTCAAAGTTGAAGGAAAGGCTCAACATAGTATCGCATTGGTAGCCCCTTGCAGATGCATAAGAGTTTGAAAACTGTCTAGATGATCTATGGGATCGGCCGTTCCATTATAAAGCTCCATTTGAGAAATCTTGAATCGATGTGGCAAGGATTCATGTATAACCTTATGAGTGAATGGGGGATCGATATTGAACCCCAAATCCTCTTCTTACTGCCTCGGCTCCTGCAGCGCATCCAGCTATCATTGCATCTCTTTGATCTTTTTTTTCATATCGTCCTCATGAGTGGCTCGGTGCCTAGGAGTCTCATAGCCTGGAGTGGAGCCTCTTTTTGAAATGGGAGTTGGCGAGTGCTCAGATCTTCATCGAGGACTTGTAGGTCAGTTGTGACGACTAGCCTCCACCCTAGGGCTACGAAAGCATCGTATCTCCGGCCTTATCCGGATCAGGCTGGAATCTTTCTCGATCAGACGGCGGTCATCTACCTACTGTATTTCTCTTATGGTGGCTGATAGTGCTTGTACTTGATGAAGTAAGGTATCATACTATTCCTGTGAGACCGTCAATGCTGTTGGTGGATTCTCCTGAATTGGTGATGGAGATGTATTAATCTGTCGAGCGATGTAGGTCTTCCGACCACTAGAACGCTGGGATGCATTTGATGCTCCCCTCCAGGTCTTCATGATATCTAGTGTCGTACTTTCTTCCCTCAAAATTAAGCCTCAAAAATAATCGAAGCCCTTCCTCTAGTGCCAACTATTACTTCTGGATCTCTCGGCTTGGGGTTGGCTGACGAGGATGGAGTAGCTTGACCACTGAGGAATATGAGGTCGAGGATGAGCTTTGCTGAAGCTTCACCCATTCACCTATAATAAAGTCTCCACCGGAGTGTTCTCCGATGAAGACTCTCCGATACTCAAGTTAGAAGATTAGAGAATAATGAGGAAAGAAAGCATCAAATTGAATGACATACCTAAAGGATCCTGGAGCTCCTTTATTTATAGGGGAGGAGTTAGAGCCATATCCATTTTGGACTCTAACGACTTTTCGAGTTTGTCGCCTTGGATTGATTCGGAAGATTTCTTTCCTTTTTGGATGACGGGATCGTGAAAGAATCTTCTTTTATCCAAGTTTTCTGATTCATAGAGGATGCAGTTTCAGTAGAGACGATTGTAGGTCGGTCATTGATGAGCCATAAGCCTCTTCACGTAGCTTGACGGTCGATTCAAGTTCGATGAGGATGGGGTATGAAGGCTTACCTCATTTTGTCAGGAGGTGATCTTTAGTACGTCGGCTAGAATTGTAGGTCGGCCTAAGATGACCTTCAGTTAACCATGATCAAAATATTGCATTGCTCTGCTCAGACAATCCATTGGGGTAGGTCGGCGGTCGATCCTAAATTGGCCGAGGTCATACCAGCTCCGTTCCACAATAATGCACAAAGCAGGTATGGATTGTCATGGGCTTGTACATAGGCTTGTCATAGGGGGTGCCAGCATGGGCGTGGCATGGTGCTGCAAAGGGTTTTAACTTTGCTGGGTTGCCATGAAAATGCAATGTAGTTCGATACTTTAAAACCTCCAAGATGGGGATTTAGCGGATGCCTTCCTGGGGTATTGAGAGAGGCAATGGTTAGCCAAGGTGCGGCATGGTCATGGCATGATATCCAGAGGCTCGGGATGCGGGGTATTAGAATGGTGGTGGACCACCAAAATACTTATGGATACTCAAGAATTTCTCTTGATTTGAGGAGGGGTGCAAAGCTTTAGTCGCATTCCCGACTCCTCCATGGCCCATAGGAGATGGGTCTACCATGGTATGATTGCGGGGCAATGGTGGTGCCACGCCCGAATGGTCATGTGTACAGGCATTCAAGGCAATGCTGGTCGGACGAGCTGACCATATTGTGCGAGATAGAGATTTTCAAGAGGTCCTATCCTTAAGAAATTGTCTGGGCTACTTTATATGTTCTTGATCTCTATGATGGAGCGAACAGGCAAGTCTCGTAAGTATCGCAGGCGAGATGTCTTGCGGAGATTCATGAAAATCGATCGATCATGGAGGGTAAGCATAGATTATAGAATATCGATCGGATATGTACCTTAGAGCTGGGCCAAGTATCAAGCACGGCCAAGAGGGTCGTGCCGAGGAGTCGTACGGTATGGCCGAAGATGGAAAGGCAAATCAAGGATGCAAGATCGGGATCGTGGCACAGGAGCTTATAGAAAAACTTGGATAAAGAAATCTGAGAGGGCTTGGATGTGCACGATCGACTGTAGCTTTGAAGAGCTGCAAGGTGTGTCGGCTTGGCAAGTTTAGCTGAGCGATACTGGAGACGGATTGTCTGAGCTTCATGCATTGTAGTGGCATTGCATGATCGTGCTGTAGGGGTTTGGTCAATGTCGTGCTGAAGGATAACTTGGTAGGTTGCAGATCAGTGGCACAGTGGTTTGTCATGGTATGAAGGTACGCTAATGATAGTGACATCTTGGATAAACAGTACTTGGCTTGAGGACAAAGTCTAATATTGGCACAGAAGTGCCGAGCTGCGGAGCACTCTTGGAAAGAGTTTATATTCAGACATGAAGGTACGTATGAGTATTGCGGTCGACTTGAGGGTTCAAGTTGCTTGTCGGCACTTAAGAGTGTCGCATGTGTTCAGTGCAATAGAGTTGCTAGATAGTGGCACAGAAGGATATGCTTGGCTTATGTGGCTGGACTGCTTCGTACTTATTAGTACGTCCGAGGGAAGGACTCGGAAGGGTTGGCCTTGGTGTGTGGAATACTGAGGCACCACACAGGTGTTTGGATAAGAAAACACTCACCTCATGACAGTTGATATCAGAGCCAAAGGTTGGCTAAGTTGAAGGTCGATGTTATTGTTATTGTTGGCTTTTGATACATGTGGTATCAGATTATAAGTATTTGGTTGCAGATACGGGGTATCCAAAGCAGTGAAGAGACCCAGAGAAATTAAATTTCAGTTTGGGAGGAGCTAGATGTCTGAGTCTATTGTAGGTGTCAATGACTCAAAGTGGGAGAGCATGTTGCAGGATAATATGCTCAGTGCTAAATGATTAAGGTTGCTCATTGGTTGCATGAGTGGATGGAAGCCTGTTGAAGTGAAGGTCTACCAGTTTATGGCTGAAGAAGGAAATTCAGGATGAAGAGTACTCGTGAATGCTGAAGCACTTGAGTGGTGTGCTAAGTTGTAAGGCAGGGTATCTTAAGGGACTAGAATCTCCAAAGAAGCAAAGTTAGATAATTAGACTGAGGTACGAGGGTATATCTATAGTGCAGGGAAAGATGTAGCATTCGAATTTTAAAGTGCAGGCTAAGATGAAGATATGGAGAGTCGAGGGACTCAGGTGCACAAAGATGTAGGAAACATTAGAAAGAGCCATCTCTTATGTGGGGGATTGTGAAGCTAAAGCACTTGAATGGCAGGAAATAAAATAATTGAACTCAATAGAACTGCTCTTAGGATGAAGGCATTGGAAAGCTGAGGTACTAGAGGCAGATATTTGGCCAAAGATGCACTACTATAGAAAAGGACTACGGCAGCACATACTACGATAATAATTTTTGAAACTGCTACAATAGTCTACGACAGTGATTAATCCTAACCGCTGTCATAGATCCGACATATGGTAGCGGATTATACTAACCACTACTATAGGTCACTATATGAAAGTGGTTACATGTAACCGCTGCCATAGATCAAACCTATGGTAGTGGTTAGGGTCAACTGCTGTCATAACTTAGATCTATGGCAGCGGTTAGAGTTAACTACTGCCATAAATTAAACTATGGCAGTGGTTCTTTGTAACCACTACTGTAGGCTCAATCTATTACAGCAGTTAGGCATAACCACTGCGATATCTTTTTCTCATATTTTTACTCTACTTATTATATAATTTTAAAATTTAATACACATCTTCATAATTTATTATCTAAATAATTATCATTAGAGTGTCGTCATAAAAAGCCACCTCAATTCGATGGTTCTAGCTTCATCAATTAGAAAAATTTGATTTCGATAATCACGAACGATGATACGATGATCTGATAGATGGAGATCTCCAATGGGTCTAAAAATCTGTAACGATAATCTTGGTGATATTTGTAACATACTATCAAAGTTTTACTTCAATCGAATATCGTTATCATGGTCAATTAGCTTGGAGTGATTTTGACCATTAAATGAGAAATGAGTGATCAAAGGACTAGACAACGTCTGATTATAAGATAATTTTTTAGATAAATGATCTTGGCTACTAATTTAATTATTTTTATGATGGTGATCGTAAAATTAAAATTATTTTTTATAAGAACTATTCATGTTAAGCAGATCTTGCAAAAGCACGAGCATAATTACCAATAAAGTTTAAGAATAGATATCAAGCAACGCATAGTTTTGGATCATTCTTAGATCCATGATTTAAATTTTATGATCACCACCATAAAAAAAATTAAAATAATAGCCAAGATGATTTATTTAAAAAAATATTTCATAATCGGACACCTTCTGATCCTTTGATCACTCGTTTCTCATGTAACGATCGAAATAACTCCATGCTAAATTGACCAGAATAACGATATCCAATTGAAGTGAACCTTTGATAGTATGCTATAAATATCATCGAGATCATTGTTGTAAATTTTTGGATTCATTAAAGATCTCCATCTATCAGATCATCGCATCATCATTCGTGATCGTCGAAATTAAATTTTTCTGATCGATGAAGCTAGGGCCATCGGATCGAGGCGATCTTTGGTGATGACATTCTAATAATAATTATTTAAATAATGAATGATGAAGATGAGCATTAAATCTTAAAATTATATAATATTTAGAGTAAAAATATGAAAATTGATTTTCAATCTATGATAGTGATTACTGAAAATTGCTGTCATAGATTTATAGCAGTGGTTTTATAACTGCTGCTATAGATCTATGACAGTGATTTTCAGTAACCGCTGTCATAGCCTATCATAGCGGTTTGAAAATTGCTTTCATAGATTAGGTTATTTCCAATTCATCCCCAAATTATTTTTTTCTCCGCCAATTACTCTCTCTCCCTCCTCTTCGTCGCTGGTGAGACATCACCCCTTTCTTTCCTTCTTCGACCGACGTCGCCTCGTCCTCCACCTTCTATTAGCTCTCCGATTGGTGCCCCCTCCTCTTTCGCCTCCTATTGGCTCTTCAGACGGGCGCCGCCTTCACCCGTGCCTCCTCCTTCTTCCCCGATCGGCACCGCCACCTCCCCCTCCTCCCTTTTCTTCCCCTTCTTTTCTGGCTTAGGCCCGCAGCTCCTCACCTGACTGCCCCCCAAACCCACCCCCTCCCCAGCCTCCCCATCACTGCGCCACCCCCGTCCTCCTCCTTCCCCAGCCAGCTCGGCCACCAACTTTGCCACCTCTCTTTCTCTCCTCTCTTTTCTCGCTGACTGCCAGCCCCGACCCCCTGCTCTCTCTCTCCTCTTTCCCTCGATCCGAGCCCCTCCTCCCCCTTCTTCCCAGCCAGCCCGATCGTCAGCTCCGCCACCTCCTCTCTTCTCGATCCGACCCTTTCTCCCTACTATATCTCTCTCTTCCCTCTTTCTCTCTCTCCTCTTTTTTTCTCTCTTCTCTCTTTGTAACTCACTATCTCTCTCGTTTCACAGGTGATCTCTAGCGTCGTCGTCTTCCTCTAGCACCGCTATCGATGATCCTTGGAACTTTCTATGTGATCCCTCTCTATAGCCACAGATATAATTTTTTAAAAAAATTTAGTAGTATTATTTATTTATTATTTATAATATTTATAATAATATTTAATTATAATTTTTATAATAAATATTATAAATATTTATTATAAAAATTATAATTATCCATCGATCGTAGATTGTGTCGGTGGATAAGGGAACTCCTACCGGCTAGCTCTGGATCATGCCGGTGGGTTCTGGGTCGGGCTATGTCATATCGATGGTTATGGATGGTCTTGGGTCGTACCATATTGGTGATCGTGGACGACCCTTGGATCGTGGATGATAGATAAAAAAATTTCCATCTGTGGATTATGGGTCGTGTCGACGATCGTAGGTCATACCGAAAGATGAGAGAACTCTTACCGACTGATTTTGGATAGTGTCGATAGATTCTGAGTCAAACCATGTCGTGTCGATGGTCATGGACGGCCTTGGGCCATGCCATGTCGGCAGTCTTAGGCCATGGATGGCTCTTGGGCTATGTCGATTGATAAAAAAATCCCCATCGACGGATTCTAGGCCGTGTCAGTGGCTGTAGATCATGCCGATGGATAAAAGAACTCTTGCCAGCTGATTCTGGACCATGTCGGTGGGTTCTAGGCCAGGTCATGCTGTGTCAGTGGTCGTGGATGGTCTTAGGCCATGCTGTGTCGGTGATCTTGGGTCATGTCGTATCGACGACCATGGACGATCTTTAGGTCATGTTGGTTGATAAGAAAATCTTCACCGGTGGGTTCTGAACCATGTCGACGATCGTGAGCTATGCCAGCCTGCTAAAAAAATTCTCACCCTCACCGATGAATTTTGGGCCATGCCAGTAGCCTTGGGTTGTGACATGTCGGTAGCCTTGGGCCCTAAGATGATAGATTATTTACTTACTGCTTGTTTACTTATCCCATGACTCTCAGTCTTGAATCATGAAAATATAAACAAATCAACTTACTACTTTGCTGAATGTTGCCTTAGGATGATATCGAGAACCTGCAAAGCTTCTTGATAGTTTTATGTGTCTTAATGCACATAAATATATATACTTCTTGATTTCAGTATAAGCTAAGAAAAAGATTCTAGAAAGAATTTTCTAGATGTTTATATCTTATTGCTTTTATTTATTGCATTGCATAATGATAGATCCATCAATTGATTAGTGTATATAATCTCCGACATCCATATATTTATATGTAATTATATGGATGAAAAAATTATGTACAATGATCAATTGATTGTCCAATTTGGATGATTTAAAAATTATAAATAATTCTATAGGCAATTTCAGTAATCAAACGGTATGCTAAGGATTATGAATGAAATTTTGGATAGTATTTCTCTTTTATTCTTCCTACACGGAAGAACTAAAGAAAAATGCTGTCAAAATTTCATTCGATCTCTGTTGTATATCATTTGATTATTATAATAATCCTATAGAATTAATATAATTTCTGAATGAGATAGGATCTATCTTTATCTATTAGTTAGTGATATGGTGCATTTATTGAATATCTAAAAATGATATTTAATATGAGTTCCACACATGATATTTATTTCGATCTCTATTTATGATATATTTTTTATTTATAATGCATATTTATTTATAATGCATTAGTATATATTGTAAGTTTCATGCATGATTTAATTACAGTATCACCAATTTTTATAATGGATAAGAAGATGAAGTTTAGTAGGCTCTCATCAGAATATAAGGCTGGACTTCAAAAATTTCTTAATTTTGCTATAGAAAAATTTAACGATCATGGATTTATCCTATGTCCTTATAAAAAGTATATGAATGGGCCATAGCTATCTTGTCAAGATGTAAATAATCATCTCACTATTTATGGCTTTAAATCCGATTATGAAATTTATTGGGATCAACATGATGATGGCAGGCTGCAAGAAGGCGATCAATATAATGGAAGAGTGAAATAAATGGTTCGTGATATTTTTTTCATTTATTAGCCATAATAACGGTGCATCTACGTTCATGCCTGATCCTATAGTTGGTGGAATGGTAAATAATGAGGATATAGAGAAGGTCCGCAGTTGATGAAGGATGCTAATATTTCGTTGCATCCCAGATGTGAAAAGATGGTAAAGCTTGAGTTCTTAATCTGATTGTACCATGTGAAATGCTCCAATGGGTTCAGTAATAATAGAGTAAACTGCATACTAGAGCTTTTAGAAGACATTCTTTCGGATAATGCATAAATTCCGAAGAATAATTATGAGACATCGAAGATTATTGAACAGTTGAACTTTACTTATACCAAGATACATACATATCCTAATGATTGCATGCTCTACTAGAAGGAGGATGCCAACCAAAATGAGTGCACGAGATGCGGTGTATCAAGATGGAAAGAGAATAAAGATGGTATATCGACTCATGTACCTTAAAAGTTAATGTGGCACGTTTCTTTGATTTTGAGACTATAAAATTTATTGATGTTGGCAAGGACATCGAAAAACATGAGATGGCATGAAGAGGACCGAACAAAAGATGATGCATTGAAACATCCAGTCGATGAAGAGGCATGGCAGAAGTTTAATGAAATACATCCTGATTTCACACAAAAGATACATAATGTAAGGTTAGCTTGTCATGTGATGGTTTCAATCCGTTCAAGTATATGAATACCGTTCACAGTGTATGACCTATATTTATTCATGTTTACAACCTTCCACCATGGATATGTATAAAAAAATTCTTTATTTTCATGATAGTGCTCATCCCTAGACTGATAAAGATGGGTAATGACATTGATTTCTATTTGCAGCCTCTTATTATTGAGTCGAAATAGTTGTAGAGCAATCAAGGTGTTCCAACTTTTGATGCTTTGTTGAATGAGTTATTCTTCATGCACGCAGTATTTTTGTGGACAATAAATGACTTTTCAGGCTATGCCTTAATATTGGGTTGGAGCACAAAAGGTGAGCTACCATGCTTGATTTGTGCAAAAATTACCCAGTCTAAAAGGTTGACACATCGAAAAAGCTTTAGCTGTATGGGGTATCGACATTTCCTTCATCAAAATTATCCATACATAAGGGATGCATGCTCCTTCAATGGCACTATTAAAGAAGGTGAGGCACCTAACCGGATGTTTGGGAGTGAGGTACTGAGAGAGTTGGATGGTCCTAGTATTGAATTTGAGAAAGATGATCCAATTAGTGGTAAGAAGAGAAAGCATCGATCAAAGAAAGATGACACACACTTTAATTAGAGAAAAAAGAGTATCTTCTTTGACTTGCCATATTGAGAGACGAACTTATTACGCCACTATTTAGATGTAATGCATATTAAAAAGAATGTTTGCGAGCTTCTATTGGCAACAATCTTAAATATCAAAGATAAGACCAAGGATGACTTGAATTTCCAATTTGATTTAAAAAAATTGGGTATTAGAAGATCATTCCATCCAAAGCCGACAGGAGGAGAATAGTGGGGGCTCCTTCATGCATGCTATGTTATGAATGCCTCCGAACGGTCCATACTTTTTTATATGTTGGAGAACATAAAGGTCCTAGATAGATACTCAAGCAACATATCAAAGCGTGTAAATAGTAAGGATGTCAAACTTGGAGGATTGAAGAATCATGATTATCATGTGCTGATATAGGAATTGATCCCAATAGCTATTCGTCGTATGTTGTCAAAAAATATCAAAATGATTATTTTTGGTGTAGAACTGATTGTCACCGGATCCAGCTAGAGTAGAGGAGGACAAGGTCGCCGTCGGTGATCTGCAAAATAAAGTTCCATCTGAAGTCGGTGGGGGTGGCTCTGGCAGGACCCTCCGATGATCAAGTCAGCTCTTCTGGCCAATAGAAATGGAGTGCCTTGGAATGAGTTTGGCAGAGTTTAGAGGAGGAGAGGAGAGCTTAGAGCTTAGAGTTAGCGTATCTGGAGGGTCCCTTCTTGTAGGTGGAGCTTGATGGTGACAGCTACAGCTGCCTGATAGTGAGCCGCTTGAGATCCGATAGGATCAGTCATGGAGGAAGGCATCGTCTGCAGCACTGCCTGCCATAGATTGATGGTGACAGCCATCGCCGCATGGTAGCGGATCACTGTCGCCTATAGCAGACTGATGGCAACCATTCATCGAGATTTAATGACTATAGCTCTGAGAAAGTGGGCGTTGGTTGGTAGACTTCGGCATATATCGATTCCAAAGAAGTTCGAACTCCTAAAGGAGAAGCTCAGAAGGAGTTCGGCTCTCATGAGAGTTCGACTGAAGCTCGACCACTAAGGAGCTCGGCAGGCTGAAGGAGTTCGGCAAAGACTAGGCCGACTGAAGGAGCTCTATGGAGTTCAATCGATTGAAGGAGTTCGGTAGGGGCGAGGCAGGCTGAAGGAGTTCGGTCGACTGAAGGAGTTCGGATGGTTGAAGGAGTTTGGCTAAAACTCGTCCGCTGAAGCTCTTCCATGGCTACCGATTGTATTAGGCTAAGCATCGAGCTGGACTTCGACAGGAGTGGAGTTTATCCCCAATAATAGTCTCTCCCACTCCTGAGTTTGAAACTCGAAGGAAGGGAGTGCAGAAAAGGCAACTACCAAAGTTTTCTCCTAAGCCCTGTGCCGATTAAAGTTGAAGCTCGAGGAAGATCTCATCTCCGACCAAAGTTGATGCTGAAGTTGAAGCTCGGAGGAGGTCTCATCTCCGATCAAAGTTGATGCTGAAGTTGAAGCTCGGAAGAGATCTCATCTCCAGTTAAGATTAAAGTAGACCTCATCTCCTGCAACTGAGGTCGAAGGTTGAGCTCCTCGGAGGCGATATTATCTCCAGCAGTCGAGGCTGACTCGAAAGAGATCCTATCTCTTGCAGCCAAGGTTGACTCGGAGGAGATCTTATCTTCTATAGCCACTCAAGGGAAATCTTATCTCCTACAGTCGAGGTCAATACGGGCACTCGAGAGAGATCTAATCTCTAGCCGAGGTTGACTCGGACACTCGAAAGAGATCTTATCTCTGACCGAGGTTGACGCGGTCGCTCAGAAGAGATCTTATCTCTAATCGAGATTAACTCGATCTCTCGAGAGAGATCTCATCTCTGGTCGAGGTTGACTCGAACGCTCAGAGGAGATCTTATCTCTAGCCGAGGTTGATGCGATCACTCGGAAGAGATCTTATCTCTAGCCGAGGTTGTTACGGATGCCTAAAGGAGATGTTATCTCCTGCATCCGAGGTTGGCTCAGATCCTCAGGGGAGATCTTATCTTTTGCGATCGAGGTTATTGTGGATGTTCGGGGGGAGATCTTATCTCCTGCAGTCGAGGTTAGTTCAGACCCTCAGAGGAGATTATCTCCTACAGTCGAGGTTGCCTCGGGGGAGATCTTATCTCCTACAGCCGAGGTTACCTCGGGGAAGATCTTATCTCCTGCAACTGAGGTTGTCTTAGGGGAGATTTTATCTCCTACGATCGAGATTGATGTGGGCGCTCGGGAGAGATCTTATCTCCTGCAGTCGATGTCGTTGCAGGCACTCGAGAGAGATCTTATCTCCTGCAGCCGAGGTCGGCCCAGACCCTCGGGGGAGATCTTATCTCCTACGATCGAGGTTATTACGGGCGCTCGGAGGAGATTTCATCTTCTGCAGTCGAGGGTCGAGGTCTTTCTGCAGTCGAGTTGTGCGGAAGATCTTATCTCCTACAGTCGAGGTCATTTACGGACGCTCGTGGAAGATCTTATCTCCTGTAGCCAAGGTCGGCCCAGACCCTCAGAGGAGATCTTATCTCCTACGGCCGAGGTTTGTTGTGGACGCTCGGAGGAGATCTCATCTCTAGCAGTCGAGGTCGGTCCGGACCCTCGGGGGAGATCATATCTCCTACGGTCGAGATTGCTGCTCAGAAGAGAATTTTATCTCCTACAACCGAAGTTGATGCAGGCGCTCGGAGGAAATCTTATCTTCTATAGCTAAGGTTGGTCCGGACCCTCGGAGGAGATCTTATCTCATACGATCGAGGTTGTTGCGGATGCTCGGGAGAGATCTTATCTTCTACAGTCGAGGTTGGCCCGAATCCTTAGGAGAGATCTTATCTCCTATAGCCGAAGTTGATGCGGGCGCTCGGAGGAGATCTTATCTCCTACAGTCGAGATTGGCCCGGATCCTCGGGGAGATCTTATCTCCTGTAGTCGAGGTTGCCTCGGGGAGATCTTATCTTCTACAACTGAGATTGATACGGGCGTTTGGGGGAGATCTTATCTCCTATAGCTGAGGTTGATATGGATGGTCGGGGAGATCTCATCTCCTACAGTCGAAGTCGATCCAGACCCTTGGGGGAGATCTTATCTCCTACAATCGAGGTTGATACGGGTGCTCGAAGGAAATCTTATCTCCTGCAATTGAGGTTGATGCGGGCGCTCGGAGGAGATCTTATCTCCTGCAACCAAGGTCGGTCTGGACCCTCGGAGGAGATCTTATCTCCTACAGCGGAGGTTGCCTCAGGGGAGATCTTATCTCCTACGATCGAGGTTGATGCAAGCGCTCGAAGAAGATCTTTTCTCCTACAGTCGAGATTGGTCTGGACCCTCAGAGGAGATCTTATCTCCTACAGTCGAGATTGAAGGTCTTTGACCTGCTCATGTTAGAACGAGGTTCTACTCTTGTTCCTAACACGGTCACTATTGACTGCTTCTTCTCTATCATCACATAATTTTTGCATCCAAAAATAATATTATTAAAATGAAAGAATTTTACCGGAGGAAGGTTACTAGCAGCACACCTCCAAATTTTCTATGCTTCAGGATTGTGGGGGTGTTGTTCCTCTGAGTTTCCTTAGGCGGTAAGTCCTTTATCTCATGTTGGCCTTCTCAATTCGGAGCAAGCTTCTCTTGGCTTTGACGTTGGGAGGCGGCCAATCTTCTTATCGTTCCTTCCTCATTGGTGGTTCTAGCTTCTATGGAGAGGATTTTTTTGCGCCATTCCATCAGAGCTTTCACGCTCCCGAGCCCGAGGGAAAATTCGGACTCGCCTGTGCCCAGAAGGAGTTCGAGAATGCGGCCAAGCTTCACTTGGCTTTTCTTCATCGTTCTTGGCCCTAAAGGCCTCTTCAGCCTGGGCATAATCTTTAGCCTAAGCCAGCAGATCAATGAAGTCCCTAGGATAGGGAGAACAGCAAGTCATTCTTCTGAAGGCCGCCCTTAAGTGCGGCCATCGTAATGGATTGGTCCAGATCCCGGACCTTCAATGTCGTGGTGTTAAATCGGATAACATAAGCTCGGATGGATTCTCCCTGCTTCTGCTTGACATTCATCAGAAAATTCGAACTTTGGTGTGGACGTCGACTGCTGATGAAGTATGCCACGAACTGATGGCTCATCTGATGAAAAGAGAAGATCATATCCAACTTCAACGTCGAGTACCAGTTTCTCGCTGCTCCCTTTAAGGTAGATGGGAAGGCTCGGCATAGTATGACGTCTGAAGCACCATGGAGTAGCATCATGATCCAAAAGGCTTCTAGATGATCAATTGGATCAGAAGTTTTATCGTAGCTTTCAAATTGAGAGAGCTTGAAGTTCAGTGGGATGGACTCTTGCATAATTCAGAGGAAGAAAGGAGGATCGATGCGGACATCAGCATGATGAGCTAAGGCAACGTGGCTGAGCTCTTCAATCCGTCGGTCCATTTTCTACAGTCTATGATCGAGGACGTCGTCTTGGTTGCAGATCTTGGGGGACTTTCGGCTATAAATGAGAAAGATCTCCTTCAGAGGAGAGCCATGATTTGGACATGGATCCTCGACTCTCTGTTTCTCCTTCTTAGGGGGGATGGGTATGTTAGCCCAGGTACTTTTCCTTGGGGCTGGCTCTCGATATCCCGATGGTGGGTTTTTTGATGGAGTTACCGTCGGAGGCTGTCGCACGATCTGCATCATTTTGGTGAGACCATGAACCTGCTGGACCAGCAAGTTGAATCGCTCCGCATCTATGGTGGCTTCAGGTGGAACCTAGGTTGCTGGGGTTGAAGCGAGAGTAGATGGACCTGGTGCGGAGGCCGCCAATCGCTAAGTCAAAGCTCTCTTGGAAGGCATTCTTTCTTGAAAAAAAATTCTAGAGAGAAAGAAGAGAGATCTCCAAAGAGGAAAGAGAGAAATCATCATCAAGCACTTCTTTAAGAATAAGGGGCCTCAAGAACACCTCAAGAATGGAGGTGTTCCTTTCTCCAGCGCCAAATCTATTGGTGCAGAATCTGATTGTCATCAAATCCAGCTGGAGTGGAGGAGGATGAGGTCATCGTCGATGATCTACAAAATAAAATTTCATCCAAAGTTGGTGGGGGTGGCTCCGACAGGATCCTCCGATGATTAAATCATCTCTTCTGGCCAAAAGAAATGCAGTGCCCTGGAATGAGTTCGGTAGAGTTTAGAAGAGAAGAAGAGATCTTAGAGCTTAGAGTTAGCATATCTGGAAGGTCTCTTTTTATAGGTAGAGCTTGATGGTGACAGCTGCAGCTACCTGATAGTGGGCTGCTCAAGATCTGATGGGGTCGGTCATGGAGGAAGACACCATCTACAGCACTGCCTACCATAGATTGATGGTGACAGCCATCGCCGTCTGGTAGCGGATCACTGTCATCTGCAGCAGACTGATGGCGATCGTTCGTCGAAATTTAATAGCCGTAGCTCTGAGAAAGCGGGCATTGGTTGGTGGACTTCGGCATATATCAATTCTAGAAGAGTTCGGACTCCTAAAGAGGAAGCTCGGAAGGAGTTTGGCTCCCATAGGCATCCGGCTAGAGGGGTGCGGAGGGAGTTCGACTCTCGTGGGAGTCTGATTGAAGCTCGGCCGCTGAGGAGCTCGGCAGGCTGAAGGAGTTTGATAAAGACCAGACCGGCTGAAGGAGTTCTGCGAAGTTCGGTCGGCTGAAGGAGATCGGCAGGGGTGAGGTAGGCTGAAGGAGTTCGGCAGGAGCGAGGTAAGCTAAAGGAGTTCGATTGGTTGAAGAAGTTCGGCTAAAACTCATCTGCTGAAGCTCTTCCATGGCTATCGGTTATATTAGGCTGAGCATCAAGATGGACTTCGGTAGGAGTAGGATTTATCCCCAATAATTATTATTCATCTTTGTAATTTTTACAGAGATATTTGTGCAAAGAGGTTGCTTAAGAAAGACGTGAAAAAAATAAAAGCAAGGATGGTGACTATATTATGTGATCTGGAGAAGATATTTTCACAATCATTTTTCATGGTTATGATGCATCTCACCATGCACCTTATGGAAAAAGTTGCATTTGGAGGCTCAGTATTCTACTGATGGATGTATCCTACTGAGAGGAATATTCAAACTTTGAAATCTTATATAAGAAATATGAATCACCTGGAGGAATCTATAGCAGAAGATTATTTGGATCAAGAGTGTATAGATTTTTGTACCATATACTTAAACAAGCTCAAGATATGTCGTAATCGGTCAATGAAGAATCAGGATGAATAGTATTAGCCAATTGAGCTTGTATTTGAGTCCATTCCACAGCTAGATAAACTTTCTACTTCATACTGCCTCACTGATTTAAGTATTGAGGAAAGAAATAAGGTGCACCGCTACGTGCCCTTTAACTGTGATATCATTGAGCCATACATAAGATGAGTCACTCAACCTTATTTATTTTATAATAATTAGAAAAAAAATTTAATTATACCTAAATTTATTTTTTATGCATGCAACAAATATAAGGAGGTCATATGAATAAAATACGATGCTCTAAGTATGCGGGAGAAAGAGAAAATGTACAACAAAGAATTTTTTAAATGATTTAAAGATCATGTAAGCGATTATATATTCTTATCTTGTGCAACTTATTTGAACATATTTACTAATTAGGTATCATCTTCTTAATTAGGTGTGAAGATTACCACTCGGTAATGTGAGCCCTGAAGCGCGTGCTCTTTCAATGGGCCCTAATCATATTGTATGTGAGTATAAACAGCTCGTCATTAATGGCTACAGGTTTAATATTCACAGCAGGTCTGTAAATATAGCAACATAAAATAGTGGCATGATGTTGAGCACCACCACTGGATGTTATGCTAGCTCAAGGGATTCATAGCCTCGTACGGAGGATTTGAACTATTATAGCATGGTGGAGAAGATAGTCATCTTGGACCATTATTTAAAAGAAAGGATTGCACTGATGAAATATGATTGGTTTGACATCTTGTCATAATCAGGGATGAAGACTAATGAGTGTGATTTTACTCTCATTAACATGCAATGCCATCTCCACAATAAAGAACCGTATATACTTGCCTTCCAAGCTAGTCAAATCTTTTATGTTAGTAATCCCTTGGAGCCTTAATGGGATATTGTTGTGAGGATGGTGCCTAGGCATATTTTTGATGATACCAAAGTTAATGATGATGTTGGACCATGCATGCAAAATGCTCCTCTAGGACAAAACTTATCTGGTATTGTCAAGGTCCTAGATAAATTTGTTAGGAGCGATGGTGATGTTCATATTATAGATGCCATTAGATGATGACTTCAATATTCTGGTATAAATATTAAAGTCTATTTATTGATGCTACACTAATATTATTATTTAAGATATTATATTGGTTAATATTCATTAACGTTGCAGATCACGATGCAACCAAAATGCCATCTAGCTTTCACCACCGCCCTCGGCAGGTTACACGAAGCTCGGTATCTGAGGAGCAATTAGAGTATACTCCTTCTACATCTGCATCAGCTGCTTAGGGATCATCGACATCTACTCTACCATCGGCACCTACTCCACCAGCATCTGAGCCCTCACCATCAACCATATCTCCAACACATGCTCCGACACCGACATCTGAGTGTATATTTTTATTATATTATTTATTTATTTATTTTTTATATAGTATTTGTATATTTATATATTTGCATAACATATTTTTATTGTAAGTGCATCATCCAATAGGATATTTTGCAGTCCCATATGCATGCCACATGTGTGGAACCGCTAGGGCTGAAAGTGGGCTTGGGTCGGCCCGAGACCCATAGGGTCGAATCGGCTTTGGGTCAGATTTTGGGCTCGATCTGAAACTATTCAGGCCAGGCTTGGGCTAAAAAAATAGATCCCATTTTATTTTCGAGTCAAGCTCGGGCCTATCTTTGGCCCGGCTTGAGCCCTGCCTGGGCTCGAGCTCGATTACAATCCAAACCCAAACCCACCTACCCCCCCCCTTCGTCCCCTTCGTCCTCCCCTGATCCTCGCGAAACCCCCTCCGCCCTTGCTTCCTTACTTGCAAACCCCCACCCCGCCTTGCCTCAATCCTCCATCCCTCCCTTGCGAAACCCCCCTCGGCTCTCCCCCGCAAAACCCCCTCCGCCCTCCCGCGTTCCATTCCTCCCTCCTCGCGAAACCCACCTCCACCCCTCCTCCGATCCCCCTAAAACACGCCCCAATGCCCCCCTTATGGCTCCCCAGGCACTCTCCGCCTTCCACCGCACCCTTGCGGCCACCGCCCGAGCCATCGCATCCCCCCTAGTCGTCGCACCCAAACCAACCCCCCAGGAGCCACGGCTCCTCTAGCACCCCTCCACCTTCACACCGCACCCCCACGGCCATTGCCCGTAGACTATCGCACCCCTGCGATCACTGCCCATAGACTGTCGCACCCAAGCGCCGTGGCTGTGCCCCCCACCCGATCAGCGAGGAGGCCAGGCCCAATTGGGTTCGGGTCGGGCTTGACCTGGGATTGGATCGGGCTCGGGCTTGAATTTTTTAGAAAATTTTGGGCCTAAGCCTGGCCCGAAGCTCGAAAAAAAAATTCAAGCTAGGTTCAGGTAGGGGTAAAACCCGATCCGACCTAGCTCACTTCCAACCCTAGGAACCACTAGCATCAGATGATGGTACAGTATGATGCGAAGGAGAGGCCAATAAGGAAGACCGCGTGGGAGATGCATTCCTTTTTTGGAGTGCTTGTGAAGCAGTCCGATATCATTCCGGTATTGTCCATAGACTGACGATTGATGGATGCTAGTGTCAGAGACCGGGTGTAGAAGGAGATATGGGTAAGTATATCTTAATTATATATATGCATTTAATATGTTTATATTTTGTTTGATTAGAATAATTTGGTAACTGACTTTTGATAACTTTATGCAAAGAAGGTATGATTTTCGAGATCATGAGAGGGCTCAAAATGTCCGACTGAAAAGAATTAAAAAGTTATACCGGGGCTACAAGATCAAGCTTCATAGAGGATGGCTCGAGCATCAATGCGACACTCCAGAGGAGCTTATTCCTTGGATATAGGATTGTCCCCCAAGTCAGTGGGAGGAGAAGGTTAGATATTGGAGGAGCCAGGAGTTCGAGGTAAAATTTCTAACTTTTAAATTTTTTAATAAGCTTAAAATTATATTTAAAATTTTTTTAAATATTTATTATTTATTTAAATACTTATTAAGCTATCTTTCATCAAAATCGGAAGAACCGATCAGCCTAGGAGTACACGCATACTTTAGGCCATGAGTCTATGACTAGTCGTGTGCATAGAGAAAAAATAAATTTTGAATCTTACTAGATAAATTAAATTAATATTTTTTTATATTTTTAATAAATTGATCCATTGTTATAACTAATGAGAGATAGAGTGATGCCCAGCCATAGCGAGATCTTCCGATCCAACCGTACGGACAAGAAGGGCGGGTCGATAAACGCCACGATCGAAAAATTTTTTGTAAGTAATAAATATATTAATATATATTATCAATATTATAATATTTTTTATAAAATTTTATTTAAATTTATAATTATAGAAGCAGTTAGATGCGCTCGTGAGCGAAAGTTCGGACACCTTGGGGTTTGAGCACTCTAGGAGGATCCGATGTAGGCCCAAACATCCGTCGACGAGCTACTGGTCTGAGATGAGCATCTCTTCACATGCTTTCGGTGTCGGCAATTGGGAGCAACTTGAAGAGGCATTGGCACCAGCAACTCAAGTTACGACGTGGGCAAATCAGGCTACGGTACGGGCTGCACATGCTGAGGAGCGCATATCTCATCTGGAGGGTATCATGAATGCCATGGTGATGAGGCTCAGCATACATTTTGAAGCAGACTTCGTGGGCCTTAGGAATATTTTGGCCGACGTTCTAGCTTCAGTCCCTCTATCTCCTGCTCTTCTGGCTCCAGCTCCAGCTCCTCCAGCTCGTGCTCCATCTTTTGATGATGACGACGATGTAGATTTAGAAGACTTCTGATGTATTTTTTAAAATAAATATTATAATAAATTTTATTTGATAATAAAATTTGAGTATTTTAAAAATATTCTTATGTTTATAATATTTGTTTATATTTTTTATTATGTTATATATATCTTTATATTTATCAGATAAAATATATAAAAAAATTTAAAAAAAAAATTATTATTCAAAAGCTACGATAGTGATTGCAAAATCGCTACTGTAGGTGTGTCAAGCGAGACAGCAAGTTACGTGCCAACCACTGCCATTAATCTATAACAGTGGTTATGAAACCGCTGCATTAGATCTATGGCAGCGGTTTCATAATCGCTGTCATAGGTCGAGCTATGGCCATGGTTTCGAAACCGTTGTCATAGCTCGACCTATGGCAAGGGTTCCATAATCGCTATCATAGGTCGAGCTATGGCCATGGTTTCGAAATCGCTGTCATAGCTCGATCTATGGTAGCGATTACAGAACTATTGCCATAGACTATGTATGGCAGTGATTCTCATAACCACTGCAATAATTGCTGCCATAGACCTACGATGATGGTCACAGTGGCAGCGATTAGCTAACCACTGTCATAGCCCATGGTAGTAATTTTTTAGGCTACTGCAGTGGTTACAAACCGCTACCATAGCCTTGTTCCGTAGTAGTGATGCTTACTTGTTGTAGAGATATGAGATGTTAGGTTGCAAAAGATGAAGCACAAGGATTGTTCAGTGTTGGCCAGATTGTTTGTGAGGTAAATCAGATCGTTCATACTGTGAGGTACTATAAAGCTCAGATGTCTGATGCAAAAGGATATTGAGGTACTAGAGTCACAAGAGTGAGGCAGGCCAGTGGGATAGCCTTGAGTTGGTACTGCAGACTTGGAGTGAAGACATAGAGCGGTCAAAATAGGTTGAGAATTACAGAGGAGAGCATGAGCAATTGGTTCTATAGAAGTAGATTGGTGGAGCTCGGAGTGAAGATGTTATGTTGAGGTACTTGAGCAAAATGAGAAGTGACCTTGATCGAATATCAGGGTCCCGCTTGGTAGCATCTATGGTTTGCGTTGGTATGAGACGACGTAGATTTATGGAGGTGACTTGTTAATACTTAGCATTGGTGTGGTGTGGTAGAGTTCGAAGGCATGGTGCTACAGAGAATGCAAAAATACCACAAGGTCGTAGGGTGAATATGAAGCAAGACCAGACGTTTGGAGGTGAGTTGCCAAAGGAAACTCATGTGAAGGGCCACTCCAAGATCCGGATGGATAGGAGTTAAGCCTTGGAGGTAATCCAAGGAGAGCCGTTTGGTATTACCGATAAGTGGATCACACTGGTGGAAGAATTGGCCACTCTTAGATTGAAAAATTAAGAGTAAAGCCTTGGAAGAGTCCGAGGAGTGCCACAAAGTTTAGTGGGAGTTAATGATCAGATAACTGTAGTGTTTAGAGGATGCAGTGGCTGCTCTTAGATGAAAATCAGGAGTCAAGCCTAGATGGTTCCGAGGAGTGTTGTGCAATTGGAAGGTCAGATAACCAGAGATGTATAATAGAAGCAGAAGCTGATGTCAGAATGAAAATGATTGGATTCTGTAGAAGAGTTAGCATGGTGTGGATAATAGATTCTCAATAGTGGAGAAAGGATTGAGGATATCAAAGTCGTGGAGCTCTGACTTGAAGAACCATGGCAATGGAGGCTTGGTCATGGTGACCATTGATCCAGAAGTGGTTTGGACGTCGACGGGGGTGTCGATAGCTTGAGTGGGGGAGAATTGTCATAGGCTAGTCCATAGGCTTGTCGCAGACGGTGCTAGCGTGGGCATGGCACGATGCTGCGAAGGATTTTGGCTTCACTAGATTGCCATAAAAATGCAATGCCACTCGATACTTTGAAACCCCCGAGGTGGAGATTGGGCGAATGCCTTCCTGGGATATTGTTAGGGGCAATAGTTAGCCAAGGTGCGACATGGCCATGGCATGATATCCGGAGGCTCGGGATGCGGGATATTAGAATAGTGGTGGACCGCCAAGATACTTATGGATACTCAAGGATTCCTCTTGGGATACTCAAGGATTCCTTTTGGTTTGAGGAGGGGCACAGAGCTTTGGTCGTGTTCCCGACTCCCCCATGGCCCGTAGGAGATGGATCCGCCATGGCATGATTGCGGGGCAATGGTGGTGCCACGCCCAAATGGTCTTGTGTATAGGCATTCGGGATAATGCTGGTCGGACAAGCTGGCCACATTATGCAGGATAAAAATTTTTGAGAGGTCCTATTCTCGAGGAATTGTCCGAACTACTCTATTCATTTTTTATCTCTATGGTGGAGCGAAGAGATGATAGAGAGCCAATCGGACAAGGGTATGGCCTACCCGAACAAGCAAGTCTTATGAGCATCATGGGCAAGATATCTTGCGGGGATCCACGAAAATCGGTTGGTCGTGGAGGGCAAGCATGGCTTATGGAATATTGGTCGGATATGTGCCTTGGAGTTGAGCCAAGGATCAAGGATGGCCAAAAGGGTCGTGCCGAGGAGAGGGTAGCTTTGATGCAAGAATTGTCGGTCGGATATATTTACTTAATGGGTAGACTTAGATGCTAGTATCATGGCAGTGCACCAGGTGCGAGCTAGCCATGGACTGAAGATGTTGGGCAGTATGGTCATGAATCTTTGGGATCGTGGTAGTGTGCAGCGATACGAGCAGGCCGAGAATATTATCAAACGGTATGGTCAAAGATGGAAAGGCATATCAAGAATACAAGATCAGGATCGTGGCATAGGAGCTTATAGAAGAACTTGAATAAAGAAATCTGAGAAGACTCGGATGTGCACGATCGACTGTAGCTTTAAAGAGCTGCAAGGTATGTCGACTTGGCAAGTTTAGCTAGGCAGCATTGGAGATGAATTGCCTGAGCTTCATGCATTGTAGTGGCATTACATGGTCGTGCTGTGGGAGTTTAGTCTATATCGTACTGAAGAACAGTTTGGTAGGTTACAGATCAATGGCATAATGATTATCATGGCATGAAAGTATGCTAATAATAGTGATGTTTTGGGTGAGCAGTACTTGACTTGAAAGCAAAGTCTAATGTTGGGATGTTGAGTGCAGAGCACTCTTAGAAAGAGTCTAAATTTAGGTATGAAGGTGCATATGAGTATTATGGTCGATTCAAGAAATTGGATTATTTATGGATGCTTAGGATATCGCATTTATTTGGTGTAAAAAATTTCTACTTATTTATTGATATGTTCGAAAAAAGAACTTAGAAGGGTTATCTTGATGTACGGATATTTGGGGGAAGAAATACAAGCTGCCCGCACCAGAAATGCCCGCTTGCTGTAACTGCTGAACGATTCCGGATTCCGTAACCCCACACCATACCCCTCACCTACCGGATACGATATCCCTCCAGAATTCCTCTTCTAGCTCTCATCGTTGCCACCACCATAAAAATTTCCCCAGCCAGCAAGCCGCGATCATCGCACCTAGCAACGGCTCCGGATTATTTACATGCCCCATCAAGGAACACCCTTACTCAATATCCATGGCGATAATCCGCGACCAAATAAAGGAGAGAATACGAATATAGGCATCGAAAGATAGAGTTCCGAGCATCCTCTTTGTTCTTCTCCAGCTTCTTGCACCGGCCATGGCAGCGCCGGCGAAGGAGACGGAGTACGACTTCGAGTGGGGTCCGTCTCCGTCAATCACCGGTGGATCCCCGGGTGCGAGGATCACCCCCGACTTCAGTCCCCCTCTGATCGCCATGGTCGCCGTCGTCGGCACCGCCTTCCTCATCTTCATCTACGCCCGCATCCTCTCCCGCCTCCTCCTCCGCTTCCACCGCCGTTGGCGCCGGTGGCGCCGCCGCCGCCTCCTGCTCCAGTCCGCTGCCGCCTTGGACCTTGAATCCCCTCCTCCCCCCGGCGGTGCCGCGTCCTTCGGCTCCTCCTCCGATTACTTCTGCTCCCCCTACGGCCTCGACGACTCCGCGATCAAAACCCTCCCCCTCTCCCTCTACTCCAAGTCCAAGGCCAAGCACCTAGCCGCCACCAATCGGGACTGCGCCGTGTGTCTCCTCGAGTTCGAGGACGAGGACTCACTCCGCACGCTCCCCCTCTGTTCCCACGCCTTTCACGTCGACTGCATCAACGTCTGGCTCCGATCCCACGCCACCTGCCCCCTCTGCCGCGCCGCGGTCTTCCGCCACGAATCCCCCTTCATCCCCATGCGGGCTGCCAGAATCCGCCCCAGTCTCGATGATCTCCTCCTCGATCAACCGCCCGAGCCCCCCCAGCCGGTGCCGGACCCTGAATCCGAGATCGCCGCCGCCGCATCCCCGCCCTCAATCCGCGGGGACGACCGATTCGGCATCCGGGATGTGGATTTCCTTCTGAAGAGGTCCTATTCTTTCGGATTCGAGCGGAGCCTGGCGGCCGATCGGATGGTCCTGGAGACCTCCATGGCCTCGCCGTGGCGGTACCGATACCGAAGCTTCTGGAGCAAGCGGTGGCCGTCGCCGTTCGGCGGCATCAGCGGGGGCGGCTCCTCCTCCGCCTCCCGGGCGGCGAGGGTTTTCTCTTTTCGGTCCTACCGGAGCGTCGCCGCAAAGTCGCCTTTCCTGCGACGGCGGGGGTTCTTCCCTCTCTCGTCGGAGCCCTCGTCGCGGCTTGGCGGCGGCGCGGGGCCCTCGTCGCGGCGGAGCCGCTCGATGACGAGCCCGTCGGCGATCTTCATGCGGCCACCACCGCCACCGGCGGCGGGGTTCTCGTCGAGTAGGTTGCGGTGCGGGGATCCCGAGGCGCTGTTGTCACCGGAGAGGCTGAACCGACGGTAGCCGGTCGCGGGGGCGTGCGTTGACCTGGAGTCGGCGGTGGCAGGAGAGAGGCCGGACGAATGGGGTCACCGGCCGGGCGCTTTAATGGTGGGTCGCATGCGAGACATTAATGTGCTGCCGACTTCTTTAATGAAGGGGGTCGAAGGGGGAGGAGAGGAGAGAGCATTTTTATTTCTTCTCTATCCTCTCCTCTTTGGTCCCTGCGGAGGACGAAGGCGGGTCGGTGGGTGTCATTAATGCAGCCTTTATCAAACGGAGGACATCGAAACTTGAAGGGGACGGGAGCAGGGTTTTTTCTTCTTTTTCGATCCGGCTCCTAGTCGAGAAACGCGCGAAGTGTCGCAACGGGCGACAGCCACGTGGGCTCCCCAGCTCCGAACGGCACGGAACGCCACCGTTGCATTGGTTTCGGTGCCTCCGTGCTGGTGATCGGCGGTAACGGTTTTCTATGGCTAGAGCTTTTTCTCCGGACGGACGAACGCGCACGCCTGCGCGGGTGCACCCTTCTCAGCTCTCGCCCATTGCTCGGAAAGACAAAGCTGATGGTAGATCCCAAGCCAGTATAAAAAAAAAACTCTATGTTGCACATATTAAAGATAGAGATGGCCGATGTTGATATTTCTTACGAGCACTGAATCAGAGAATCAGTGGAAATAATATAAGATTAAATCTACTCTGGGAATTGGCTTTTCTGTGTTGCTCGTTGCTTCACTGCCGTGGTTGGTGTGATTTTATTTTATTTTATCTTCATTTTAAATACCAGATTTTGCATTAAAACCCGGTTGGTTTCTGAGAATGGCACATGCTATCGTTCTCATGTGGCGGTCGTCTTTTGATTTTGCAGTAGCTTAAGACTGGGGTTGGGGTTCGAAAAAAATGGTTAATCTTCTTTTGCACGAATCCATCATGGAATTATTGGAGAAATTTTAGATTAATGAAGAAGTTTTGAGATTTGTGTGGACACAATCCAGTGGTTGACGTTGAGGGGGAAAAAAAAAAAAAGGGTCAATCATTCTTTTGTACAAAAGCAAACCCATATGAGTGGCAACGATTCTATTTCTCTTATTGGAGCATTAATTTTAGTTGACATGCCAAACCACTTCATTTTAGTCCACTGAGATATTATTCATTCTAGTGCGGATTTACGCTCATGATGTACTGTACGATATGGTGCATCACGTGCACTATCTATCATACAATAGATAGCTACATATAACCATATATGATATACATTGCACAGCTTGTATCTATTCTTTGTCATCCATTGTATAATGGATGGTGTGTATGGTATAAGGATGAGATTATTTTTGCGTATCCTTGAAACATGTTTCTTTTTGTCAAAATTTTTTTTTTTTATTGATAATGAGATCACTTCTTTGAGGAGCAACATGTCAAATAAGTATCTATTTGGTTTCTATCTATTCTTTGTTTAATTTGCATGACAAGTTCAGGTGGAAGGTATTAGACTATGTGCACGTTATTATAATGGAACTTATGCTAGTTTTTTCTCTTTTTTTCACAGAAGTGGCAAATCATGCTACATGTTGACTAAAAGTTGTAATGTTGCTCAATCATTTGATATTCTTTGAATAATAACTATCATTAGTTTACTTTTTATTACACTTTTCAAGATGGAGTTAATGATAAGGCTTATCATTTTGTTCGTGCACATGTGAGTGAGAGAGAGAGAGAGAGGGAGGGAGAGCACAATTTGACTTACTTTCAATCCTTTGATATCCAATCTATGCAATAGCCTTGAAAACATAGTCATAATTATAGTTGATGATGAAGCGTGAGATATGATACTCAAAAAACTATTGGACTGAGCGATAGATATAGGTCCGATGGATGGTACTATCTGAAAATGGCATCATAAGTAATGATGGTGAAAAATTTTAGCAATCAAAAGATATTGCATTGAATGATATGGCATAAGCAAAATAGCATAATTGGTTGCGATTTGGAATTGATGAAATAGTTGTTCCTGCAATTTTTGAAATTAGCTATATTACCAGATGTTAAGCACTACACTTGCCATGACGGTGATGATAATGATTTGAGGATGTGACTTCTCAAGTTATCTTCCTTAGAAATTCAATTTTATATTAAATTCTTCCTACCAATAGTGTGTTGTGAATTATGATCAACTTGGCTAGGATTAGAGGGAAGTTTGGTCCCTTCGTAACCTCTTGTTAGTGTTGAGTCTCTCACTAATGGAAAAACAAAAATATGGGGTTAAAAGTGCATCGACACCTTTTTTAGTCAAGCTTTCTATGTAGAAACTTATAAGCCCATTCTCATGCTAAATGGAGAATAAAATGATAATACTGGCAATGTACAATACATGGATAGACAAAAATAGTGGGATTGTTTTTATATGGTGCCTCTGCTTTTTCATATAATGATTGTCAAAAGATAGAACATATTTCTCACAAAAAGTAAAAACTTATTGGTAATGATTTTGCTAATTATAATCTTGCTATAGTTTAATTTCATACTTGATAGCTTAAAATATTATTATTTTGTTTAAGCAAGCATAAGTTGGTGATAAATCTAGTCACTTCCTATAAGCATATATTGGATTGAAAAAGCATATTGGACACTAAGAGAGATTTATTAAACAAATAGCACAGACCTTTGTATCAAAAAGGGGGGGAAAAAGCAATTTATATGAAATTTTAGTTGAGTTTACTATAATTAGGGGATGTTTAGCAAATGGAGACTTTTTAGATGAGATTGGGCTAAAACGATATCCTTTGATTCGGCCTTTTCCCCATCCTGGTAAGGCCCCTTTATGGCCATCCTTATTCTTAGAAAAAATTGAGAATGATTGCCAAGTAAGCCTAGCACAATATAGGGTAGGCTAAGTAATATTTGACACCATTATTAGTATCTTCAAGGCAGCCATCTGTTACCTATAAATTAAAATAATTTAAAACAGTTGCCAGTGTATGCCATTTGATTTTAGTGCTCCTCTTTTTTGTTTCCTGAATTTGATATTTTCAAGTTCTATGTAAGATACATTGTAGAGTTTTAGCCACGTCTAGTCTTGAAATAGATTGATCAAAGTGAAAACCTTTTTGAATAAAACTTTGACCAGATATATTTTTAATTCATAAGAAATAAGATGATATGGCATAAGGCATGTTGGGGATAAACCCCGCTCCCGCCGAAGTCTAGTTCGATGCCCAGCCTAATGCAACCAGTAGCCGTAGAAGAGCTCCTTGGATGCCTAACAGACGGGTCTTAACCAAATCCTTACAGCCGACCGAACTGCTCAGCCGACCGAGCTCCTTTGGACTTCTCAGCGGTCGAACTCCTCAGCGATCGTCCCTCGGCCGAACTTCTAGCGACCGAGTTTCTTCCGAACTTCCAGCGGCCGAACCTTAGCCACACACCTCCAGCCAGATGCTTACGAGAGCCCAACTCCCCTCCAAGCTTCCTCTTCAGGAGCCCGAACTTCTCCGAAATGGGCACACGACAAAGGCCTTCAACCCTTCATTCAGCTAGCTCTGCAGCCATCACCATCAGTCCGCCGCAAGCTCTGCAGCCATCACCATCAGTCCATCGCAAGCGATAGCGATCCGCTATCAGACGGCGATGGCTGTCACCATCAACCCGCCGCACACGGCACCTTCCCGTGAGACTGACTTCGTCGAACCTCGAGCGACCCGCCAGCACGTGGCTGCAGCTGTCACCATCAAGCTCCGCTATAAAAAGGACCCTCTAGATACACTAATCTCTCTGATCTCTAAGCTCTCCTCTTCTTCTCCAAGCTCCGAAACTTATTTCTGAGCACTCCATTCTTGTTGGCCAGGGCTGACTTGATCATCGGAGGGTCCTGCCAGAGCTACCCCCCATCGGCTCCGGACGAAACTTTGTTTTACAGGTCCCCGACGACAACCTCATCAGCCTCCACTCCAGCGGACTTCGGCGGCGATCAGTTTCTACGTCAACAGATTGGCGCTAGAGGAAGGACGAACCTTCAAGGTTTTCTTATTCTTAAAGGAGTGCTCGGCGACGACTTCTCTCTTCCCTCTCCGGAGATCTCTTCTTCCTCACTAGAGTTCTTTTTCGAAGAGAAAATGCCTCTCAGGAGAGCTTCGACTCAATGATCGACGGCCCCCAGCAACCCAAGTTTCGCACGAAGCCACCACAGACGTGGAGCAGTTCAACCTGCTGGTCGGGTTCGTGGCTCCGCCAAGATGATGTTGGCCGTGCAACAACCTCCGATGGAAACTTTGCCAGCAAACCCACCATGAAGTTCACCCCAACCAAGCTACCATGAAGTTCGCCCAAGAGGGCAGAAAGATATTCGGCGTGTGCAAGGCCACCGAGCTCGCCGCCGAACTCTCCATCAAGGGGCCCTGACCAAAAGGGCATGAAGTTCTCCAAGAAGGGGGGAATGAAGTTTGGCCGCGCTCTCAACCTCCTCTGCACATGTGAGGCCAAACTCCCCCTCGAGCTCATCCTCAAGAAAGTCCGTGTTAGATATATGTGCCCTAGAAGCCAGAATTGGCTGACACTTGTAATACACTTCTAGGGGCAAAATTATAATTTTGACTAAAATCAATAAATGGGTTATTTTCTATCACACCTGTATATTTAGTGTCTGTGATACATCCTTTGAGTTAATGGTAATGATAATTCATATTTTCAAGAGTTGAAAATTTAAGACATGAATAATCATTATTAACTCATAAACAGCTCCCGACCATAGGATCATCACGAGGATGGTGATTGATCGGGAAGGTTGGTGTACGATCGCTTCTCTTTAGTAGATGAGTCTTGAGTCTACGGTGTGGAGACACCGGAGCGAGAGTACAGGTACTCGTTAGAGAACGAGGGCACTGAGCGTGACCACCTCGAGTAGTCATTAGGAAGTCTACCTTCTCGTCAATGACTGACTCGATGCTGCAGTAGTGTGTCTGGTTCTTTGACCTGAGATGCATCGACAGTTTCATCTTGAGGGTGTTATAGTTTGACTACACCATTACTCGGTCTCCTAGCCATATGGAACCCTGAGGTGTATGTTGGCTATAGCATGTTCATTGTAGGAACTGGATTGCATCAAGATGGATCTATCTACCTCGGTGGTAGAGGAGCAGCCCTATGATAATCATGAGAATCAAGTCCTAAAGCCCATGGCCATGGCAGAGTGAAATAATAGAAAGAGTTTCTATTTAGGTTTTCACATTGGACTCGAATCGAATGATTATATCATATGACAGAGACTAGGGTTTGACGAGTTTACCTTAACCCTAATCTGATCGGGGCTCAAGATAGAAGAACTTAATCACACAGGTAGCTGCACCAAGAGGTTTCCATTCAGCTCTGATGGGTTGCCACCATATACTGCTAGGTGTCACTGGTGGATTTTGGGAGCAATTAGAATGATTTAGATGATCGATCATTCTAGCTGTTCGAATTAGAAGAGTTCTGATCCATCGAAAGGAGTTTCGATGATGTCGATGATAGAGATCATGACATATCCCATTACCATACAGAACTGAACCTAACTGGGTCACACAAACAAGGGTTTGAATCTGATGATCATCAATTGAACTGATCTAGTTCAATTGATCTGAATGAGATTCAATTAGGTTCAAGGAAATCGTGCTAGCACTCGATTGAACCTAACGTTCTTCTTTTGCTATCATAAATAAGTTGTCCTATCTGAGCCAAAGGAGTTTGTGCTCAATCAGAGGCCTTCATATGGTCTGACTGGAAGTTGTCCAAGTCAGAATAGATTGTCTTATTTGTAAGACATTACCTACCATTTTTGGTCATCTGTCATTTCTTGTTCTTTGACTTTGGTCAAAAGTCTACCTTTGACTGGTCAAATGTTGACCATTGACCTTTTGACTTTTGACCACATGACATGCACCTATTGGAGAGCTGGTGGGGGCCTGTCCCCCTGCCAGAACCTGGCAAGGAGAAGGGCGCACGCCAAGGGTGGCATGAGCCCAAGTAGGAGGCGCCTAGGAGTCCTTGTTGGACAAGGACTCCATCTCCTTTTTGGATTTCAATTAGAGTTCTTCTAAGAACCAACTTTGACTGGTCTTAGGCGCCCTCTAAGGAGAAATCCAGGGGTCTCTATTCCCACCAATCAGATTTAGATCTGATTTCACAAAGGGTTGTGATTGGTTGGGAGGAAGAGGAGTTGGATCACGCTTAGTCTATAAATAAGACCCTGCGCCCAACTCAGATTCTATGATGAATGCAATTCAATTGAGAAACCCCATGCCCCAAGGCTGCCTCTCCCCTCCTTCTCCATGCCATAGCTTCTTCTCCCCTTGCTCTCCACATCCAAAAGGTATTTTGGACTTTGGTTGGTGCGATTCAGATCAAAGAAAGGCGATCAAAAGCAAGAAGGATGCGCTGCTGCAAAAGGAAACCCGATAGCAGGGAGATCTTCAAAAGAGTTTTGAAGATCTCCCAGATCAGATCCAGATCTAATTTTGGAGGTGTGAATAGAGAAGAAGGATCTCCAGATCCAACCCGAGTGGATACCGGTAGAGGTCAGGCGCTTGCGTGGCTAGATCCAGAATCTTCTGCTGTAATCAGGATCATCTACAGGATAATAGGATTACCCAAATTAGATAAATTAAATTTGATTTAATTTATCTTATTTTATTTTATTTATTAAAATAATAAGAATCAGATCTAAAATATATCAAGATCTGATTGAGATCAAGAGAAAATTTTTGAAATATATCTCTTGATCTGATCAGATCTGAACGAACCTAGACCGGGAACTCAGGATTTTCCTTCAGTTCGGACAAAAGCAGCAGAAAGTTCTCCCGTGGAGGGTCTCACGGGAAAGCGAAATGAAGTCTGGCATGAAAAAAGCCGAGCTCCCCTCGAGCTTGTCCTCAAGGAAGTTCGAACAAAAGCAGTAGGAAGTTCTCCCGCGGAGGGTCTCGCGGGAAAGCGGAATAAAGTCCGGTGCGAGGAAAGTTGAGCTCCCCTCGAGCTCGTCCTCAAGGAAGTCGCGGACAAAAGCAGCAGGGAGTTCTCCCGCGGAGGGTCTCGCAGGAAAGCGAAATGAAGATTCAGAATGAAGTCTAGCACGAGGAAAGCCGAGCTCATCCTCATGGAAGTTCGGACAAAAGCAGTGGAAGTTCTCCCGAAGAGGGTCTCACGGGAAAGCGGAATGAAGTTCGGCGTGAGGAAAGCCGAGCTCCCCTTGAGCTCGTCCTCAAGGAAGTTCGGGCAAAAGCAGCAGGGAGTTCTCCCGCGGAGGGTCTCGCAGGAAAGCGGAATGAAGATTCGAAATGAAGTCCAGCGCGAGGAAGCCGAGCTCCCCCGCGAGCTGCATCTCCTAAAGAATCCGGGACAAAAGCAGTAGGAAATTCTCCCTGCGGAGGTCTCACGAAAAAGTGGAATGAAGTTCGGCGCAAGTGAGGCTGAACTCCGCCTCGAAGCTCATCATCAAGGAAGCCCCGACAAAGGGGCATAAAGTCATCCTATGGAAGTTTTCGCGAAAAAATGGAGCGAAGTTTGGCGCAAGTGAGGCCGAACTTTACCTCGAAGCTCATCATCAGAATGAAGTTCGGCGCACGCAAGGCCGAACTCCCGCTCGAGTATGTCACCAAGGAAGCCCCCTACAAAAATTTCATACGAGGTGAGACGAAGTTCGGCTGAGCTCACAACCGTCCCAGGACAAGCGAGGACTCCCTCTCGAGTATGACTCCAAGGAAGCCTCGACGAAGTGGCATGAAGTTCTCCCGTAGGTTTTTCAAAGGAACGGAATGAAGTTTGGCCGCACCCACGGACTCTCTCCGAAAGCAGACTGGCCCGAACTTCTCGAGCTCGCCACCGAGGAAACTCCGACAGAGGGGCATAAAGAAGCCCTCCTTTCGAAAGGTTCCGTGACTATGCCCCCCTCAACGCTCCTCGAACTCAGATTCTCACTGAAGTTAGAAACCAGCTGCCAAGATCAGAAGGGTTACGGTCTCCCCAAAACAAGCGCGATCGAAGCAAGTGCTGCCTCTACCATCGCGACCACGGCCATGATACTGAGGAATGCATTCAGCTGCGAGACGAAATTGAGAAGCTCGTCAGGAAGGAGCGGCTGGGTAAATTCCTCCGGCACCAGCCTGAATAAGAAAAAGATTGGCCAAGAGCGCTGCCATAACCAGAGATGGTAAGGAAGCTTGGCGCTGCCATAGCCAGAGACGGCAAGGAGGTCGGCCACCTCACGACGTCATCCACATTACCCCTGGGAGGAGCTTGGTACATCGATGATTCGTCATCTCCCAGTGACAAGAGCTTACTCTAAATTGAGAAGGCCAGCATGAAATAGAGGAGGTCGTCCGGCGTGGGACTTACTGTCGAAGAAATGCAGAGGAACAACGCTACCACGATCCTAAAATATAGAATTTAGGGATGCGCTGCTAGTAACTTTCTTTCGATAATATTATTTCTGGATGCAAAAACTATGTGATGATAGGACAGAAGCAGTCAATAATTGCCGCATTAGGAACAGGAGGAGAACCTCGTCCTAACGCGAGCAACAACCTCGACTAGAGATAAGATCTCTCCTGAGCGAAGGCCTCGTTCACAAAGGACGAGATGGTGGGAGAGGCCCGGACAGCGGCCCTTATGTGCCCCCATAGCCCGTTAGGAACAGGAGGAGAACCTCATTCTAATGCGAGCAACAACCTCGACTAGAGATAAGATCTCTTTCGAGCGGCAAAGTCAACCTCGGCTAGAGATAAGATCTCTCCCGAGCGACCATGGACAACCTCGGCTAGAGATAAGATCTCTTCCGAGCGACGAGTCAACCTGGTTAGGAACAGAAGGAGAACCTCGTTCTAACGCGAGCAACAACCTTGGCTAGAGATAAGATCTCTCCCGAGCGACTGTAGACAACCTCGATTAGAGATAAGATCTCTTCCGAGCGATCGAGTCAATCTCGGTTAGGAATAGGAAGAGAACCTCATCCTAATGCGAGCGACAACCTCGGTTAGGAACAGGAGGAGAACCTCGTTCTAACGCGAGCAACAACCTCGGCTAGAGATAAGATCATTCTCCGAGCGACCGTTGCCAACCTCGGCTAGAGATAAGATCTCTCCCGAGCGATCGAGTCAACCTCAGTTAGGAATAGGAGGAGAACCTCATCCTAACGCGAGGCAACAACCTCGGCTAAGAGATAAGATCTCTTCCGAGCGATCGTGTGCGCAACCTCGGCTAGAGATAAGATCTCTCCCAGCGATCGAGTCAACCTCGGTTAGGAACAGAAGGAGAACCTCGTCCAAACGCGAGCGACAACTTTGGCTAGAGATAAGATCTCTCTCGAGCGACCGTTGACAACCTCGACTAGAGATAAGATCTCTTTCGAGCGACCGTGGACAACCTCGGACTAGAGATAAGATCTCTCCAAGCGACCGAGTCAACCTCGGTTAGGAACAGGAGGAGAATCCTCATCCTAACGCGAGCAACAACCTCGGCTAGAGATAAGATCTCTTTCCGAGCGACCGTTGCCAACCTCGGCTAGAGATAAGATCTCTTCCGAGCGATCGAGTCAACCTCGGTTAGGAACAGGAGGAGAACCTCGTCCTAATGCGAGCAACAACCTCGACTAGAGATAAGATCTCTTCCGAACGACCGTGGGCAACCTCGATCAGAGATAAGATCTCTTCCGAATGACCGAGTCAACCGAAAGCCTCATTCACAAAAGACGAGATGGGAGGAGAGGCCCTGACAGCGGCCCTTATGTGCCCCTACAGCCCGTTAGGAATAGGAGGAGAACCTCGTCCTAATGCGAGCAAAGTCGAAGGCCTCGTTCACAAAGGACGAGATGGGAGGAGATGGACGACGGTCCGAATGTGCCCCCACAGCCCGTTCAGGAATAGGAGGACCTCATCCTAACGCGAGCAAAGTCGAAGGCCTCGTTCATCTTAGACGAGATGAAAGAAGCGGACGACGGTCCGAATGTGCCCCCATAGCCCATTAGAAACAGAAGGAGAACCTCATCCTGACGCGAGCAAAGTCGAAGTTAGGAATAAGAGGAGAACCTTGTCCTAACGCGAGTGTTCGCATCGACCCCGGCCATAGGTGACCAGGCCAACCTCGGTTGAAGAGCTTCAACTTCGACCTCGGTTAGAGATGGGATCTCTCCTGAGTGACCGGGCCAACCTCAGCTGGAGAGCTTCAACTTTCACTTCGGTTAGAGATAAGATCGGAGGCAATCTCATCCCGAGATCAGATCTTTTTCGAGCGCCCGCATCAACCTCGGCTGTAGGAGACAATGTCGCCCCCGAGGAGCTCAACCTCCGACTTCGATCGCAGCGGATGAAGTCTCCCTCAACCTCGATTGGAGATGGAATCTTCTCCGGACTTCAACTTCAATATCAACTTTAGCTGAAGATGAAATCTCCTCCGAGCTTCGATCTGGACCAGCATGGAGCTCAGAAGAAGACTTCGGCAGTCGCCTTTTCTGCACTCCCTTTTTTCGAGTTTCGAACTCAGGAGTGGGGGGCTAGTGTTGGAGATAAACCCCACTCCTGCCGAAGTCTAGTTCGATGCTCAGTCTAATGCAACCAGTAGCCGCAGAAGAGCTCTTTGGACGCCCAGCAGATGGGTCTTAGCTGAACCCTTACAGCCGACCGAATTGCTCAACCAATCAAGCTCCTTCGGACTTCTCAGTGGCCGAACTCCTCAACGGTCGTCCCTCGACCGAACTTCTAGCGATTGAGCTCCTTCCGAACTCCCAACGGTCGAACCTTAGCCGCACTCCTCCAGTCAGATGCTTACGAGAGCCCAACTCCCCTCTAAGCTTCCTCTTTAGGAGCCCGAACTCCTCCAAAATGGGCACACGACGAAGGCCTTCAACCCTTCATTCGGCTAGCTCTACAGCCATCACCATCAGTCCACCGCAAGCTCTGCAGCCATCACCATCAGTCCGTCGCAAGCGATAGCGATCCGCTATCAGGCGGCAATGGCTGTCACCATCAACCCACCGCACACGGCATCTTTCCGTGAGACTGACTCCATCGAACCTCGAGCAGCCCGCCAGCACGCGGCTGCAGCTATCACCATCAAGCTCCGCTATAAAAAGGATCCTCCAGATACGCTAATCTCTCTGATCTCTAAGCTCTCCTCTTCTTCTCCAAGCTTCAGAACTCATTCCCGAGCACTCCATTCTTGTTGGCCAGGGCTGACTTGATCATCAGAGGATTCTGCTGGAGCCACCTCCCACCGATTCCGGACAGAACTTTATTTTACAGATTCCTGGCGGCAACCTCATCGGCCTCCACTCCAGCGGACTCTAGCGGCGACCAGTTTCTGCATCAATAAGGCAAAATTAATATATAAGTTGAGATCTAGCTTTAGAATAATCTTAGTATTAGCGTGACTTGTTCAATGGTTAGTTATTATTTTAGAAAAAATCTAAACTTTTTTAAGTAGAATATGAATTTGACTCATATTTTCTACTTGAACCTCACTAGGTAGAGTTGTAACTCAATTTTATTGTTATCATTGTAAGTAAATAAGGTTCAGCCCTTACTTTCACCATTTTGTTATTTTATTGTTGTTTTTTACTAAATCTAAGTTGGGTGAATCTAAGGAATTGCTTATCTCTTCGACTAGATAATTAGTTATAACCAATTTTTTCAATAACTAATATGTAGATATGATATGATGTAGAGTAACTTACAAATAAGATACAAATCTTGACTATGAGTTCAAGCTCTATATCATGAAACTAAATTTATGTTCAGCTTATCTACTAGTATTGTTTTTCTCATCGGGCTCCATATTATTTTATTTTGATATTATTTTTTACATTTTTTATGTCCACATAATTTTTTTAAAAAAATTGGACCCATTAATCTTTGCCATGTTATGAATTTTGTTTGATAGCATGGTTGTATAATGGTTAGCAAAAATACTCTAGTAACAAAGACATTTCATACTTTTTATCCGAAAAAATAAAGAGAGAGAGAGAGAGAGAGAGAGAGAGAGAGAGAGAGAGAGAGAGATTTCATATGAAAATGCTACAATATATGGGCAAGTTGCATTCTATAGCATGGTCCAGGTTTTTAGGTTAAGATGTGAGATACACTTTAGCCATGTTAATTTTTTTATTTTTACTTTTATTTCAGTGATACTCTTGCTTTCCATGAGAACAATAAATTAGTAAAAACTTTTCATTTTCAATTTAAAATTAAAAATCGTTCTCTACTTGAGTTGTAAATAAAAATAGGTACCCATCTAAAACATAAACTAAAAGCAACTCCTCATTTTGATTGAAATGATCAAATTGCCCTTGCAACTATAAAGCAATATTATACTATTATAAAATAATACTATACTATGATAAAATAATACTGCGCTATACTGTTATAAAGTAACACTGCATTATGATAAAATAATACTGTACTATAATAAAATAACACCGTACTATGATAAAATAATATTGTATAATGATAAAATAATACTACACTATGCTATTATAAAGTAATACTACACTATGATAAAACACTACTGTACTATTATAAAACAGTAATATACTACAATAAAGCAACACTATACTATTATAAAATAATACTGCACTATGATAAAATAATACTGCACTATACTATTATAAAGCAATACTACACTATGATAGAATAATATTACACTATTATAAAATAATACTGTAATGTTGGAGATAAATTCTGCTTCCGTTGAAGTCCAGTCTGAAGCTTAATCTAATGCAGCTGGTAATTACGGAAGAGCTTCAATCAAAAATTCTCTTCCTAACAGCTGGATTCATTCAGTGGTCGAACTATCCGACGGCCAAACCTAGTCGAATTTTTCAGCGGTCGAGCCCCAGTCGAACCTCTTCAGCCGGCAGAACTTTTTAGCAGTTGAACTTCTTCCGAACTCCTCCAGCAACCAAGCTTCTACGGAAGTCGAACTTCTTTCGAACTACAGCAACCGAGCTTCTACGGAAGCCGAACTCCTTTCAAACTTTTCCAGTGACCGAACTCCTCTAGTCAGACTTCTAGGGGAGCCGAACTTCTTTCGGACCCCTCTAGCAATCGAGCTTCTACGAAAGTCGAACTCCTTCCGAACTTCTCCAGTAGTCGAGCTTCTATAAAAGCCGAACTTCTTCCGGACTCCTCCAGCAACTGGGCTCCTACGGGAGCCGGACTCCTCCAACAGTCTGAAGCCGAACTCTTTCCAAACTCTCCTTCAGTCGGACTCCTATGAGAGTCGAACTCCTCCTCCAATCGTACTTTTATAGAAGCCAAACTCCTTACAGACTGTCCTTCAAATGAATTCCTATAGATGATCCTACTACTGAATGGTTACAATTATCACGACAATTATGATTATCATTTATCAAGACAACACGATCGACATTTATCAAGACAACCACGATCGACATTTATCAAGACAACACAATCGACATTTATCAAGATAATCACGATCGGCATTTATCAGGACGGTTACAACAAGCTCCGTCTATAAAAAGAGACCCTCCAGATACGTTTTCTCTAAGCTTTCTTCTCCTTCCCAAAACTCTGCCGAACTTCTCTCTAAGCACTCCATTTCTGTTGGTCAGAAAAACTAACTTGATCGTCGGAGGGTCCTATCGGAGCCACCACCACCAACTCCAAATGAAACTTTATTTTGCACGTCATCGACGGCAACCTCATCTTTCTTGACTCCAGCTTGATCTGGCGTCAACCAAATTCTGCACCAACAAAATTGACGTTGAAGGAAGGAACCTCTGTTCTCGAGGTTCTCTTGATCTTAAAGAAGTGCTTAGCAGCAATCTAGAGTTCTTCTCAGAAAAAAAAAAACCTTCCAAGAAAGCTTCGATTCGGCAATCAACGGCCTCTGCAGCCAGATCCCATCCAGATACATCAGTTTCTGCTCCAACTCTGGTAACTCAAGCTCCACCTACAGCCATAGTGGATTCGGAGTAGTTTAACTTACTGATGCAGCAGATTCAAGGCCTCATCGAGATGGTGTAGGCCATGCGACAGCCCCCGATGGCAACTTTGCCAAGAAACCCGCCATCAGGATATCAAGAATCGATCCTAAGGAAGAGCATTTGGGCTAGCATGCCCATCGTCGTTGGGAAAGAGAAACAGGGAGCAGAGGATCTAAGTTCGAATCATGGTTCTCCTTTGGAGGAGACCTTTCCCATCTATAGCTGTAAGCCCTCCAAGATTTGCGATTGAGATGACATCCTCAATCACAAACTATAGAAGATGGACCGATGGATTGAGGAGCTCGGCCACATCGCCCCAGCTCACCATGACGACGTCTGCACCAATCCTCCTTTCTCTCTCCGAATTATGCAAGAGTTCATTCCGCCGAACTTCAAGCTCCCTCAACTTGAAAGCTATGATGGAACCTCTGATCTGATTGATCATCTGGAGGCCTTCTGAATTATGATGCTGCTTCATGGCGCACTAGATACCATCTTGTGTCGAGCTTTTCCATCTATCTTAAAAAAAGCAGCAAGAAACTGATACTCGGCGTTGAAGCTAGGTATGATCTTCTCTTTTGATTAGATGAGTCATCAGTTCATGACTCACTTCATCGTAGTTGACGTTCGCACCGAGATTCAGATTCCCTGATGAATGTCAAGCAGAAGGAGGGAAAATTCATCCGAACTTATGTCACCCGATTTAACACTGCGACATTGAAGATCCGGGAGCTGGACCAGTCTGTTGCAATGGCCACGCTCAAGGGCAGCCTTTAGAAGAACGATTTGTTGTTTTCCCTAAAATGGAAGTATCTTAAGGACTTTGCCGATCTGCTAGCCCGGATCGAGAGATATGTCCGTACGGAAGAAGCCTTCAAATTAAAGGATAAAGAAGTCGTAGGAGAGCGGTGGACGGACGAGTCTAATAGACCCATCATCGATGGATGGCCGAGTAAAGTTCGGCCGTGCTCACGGACTCTCTTCGGGCACAAGCAAGCTCGAACTCCTCGAGCTCGTCATTAAGAAAGCCCCGACAAAAGGGTGTAAAGAAGTCCTCCTCCCAGAAGGTTCCACAACTACATCCTCCTTAACGCTTCTTGAACTCAAGTTCTAATGAAAATCAAGAGTTAGCTACCAAGATCAGAGGAATTACGGTCTCCTCCGAACAAACGCAATCGAAGCAAATACTGTCTACCATTGTGATCATGGGCACGATACTGAGGAATGCATTCAACTCCGAGATGAAATCGAGGAGCTCATCAGAAAGGACCGACTGGGTCAATTCCTTCGATGCCAATCTGAAGCAGGAGAAGATCGGCAAAGGATGCTGCCGTAGTTAGGAACAATAAGAAGGTCGGCCACCTTTCGGTGTCATCAATGTTATCCCTAGGGGGCTCGGTACCTCGGCGAGCTGTCATCTCTCAGCCTCAAAGTCAAGAGAAGTTTGCTCCAAATTTAGAAGACCAGCATGAAATAGAGGAGGTCGTCCAGTCCGAAACTTATCACCTGAAGGAACTCAAAGGAACAACGCTCCTACGACCCTGAAATATAAAAAATTCGAGAACGTGCTGCTAGTAATTTTTCTTTAATAAAATTCCTTCTTTTTAATATTATTATTTTTTAGTGCAAAAGCTATATGATGACAGAAAAGAAGCAATCAATAGTGGTCATGTTAGGAATAGGAAGAGAACCTCGTCCTAACATAAGCAAGTCGAAGGCCTCGTTCATTTTAGACGAGATAGAGGAAGAGGCTCCGACAATGGCCCTTATGTACCCCCACAATCCATTAAGAATAGGAGAAGAACCTCATCCTAACGTGAGCAAAGTTGAAGGCCTCATTAATTTTAGACAAGATGGAGGGAGAGGTCCTGACAACGATCCTATGTACCCCGACAGTCGGTTAGAAATAGGAGGAAGAATCTCATCCTAACGCAAGCAAAGTCAAAGGCCTCGTTCATTTTAGACGAGATGGGAGAGAGGCCCTGACAATGGCCCTTATGTGCCCCCATAGTCCATTAGGAATAGGAGGAGAACCTCATCCTAACGCGAGCAAAGTCGAAGGCCTCGTTCATTTTAGACGAGATGGAGGGAGAGGCTTTAACAACGGTCCTTATGTGCCCCCATAGCCCGTTAGAAATAGGAGGAGAACCTCGTCCTAACATGAGCAAAGTCGAAGGCCTCATTCATTTTAGACAAGATGGAGGAAGAGGCCCTGACAACGACCTTTATGTGCCCCCATAGCCCGTTAGGAATGGAAGGAGAACCTCATCCTAACATGAGCAAAGTTGAAGATCTCGTTCATTTTAGACGAGATGGAGGGAGAGGTCCTGACAATGGCCCTTATGTGCCTACATAGCTCATTGGGAACAGGAGGAGAATCTCGTCCTAATGTGAGCAAAGTCGAAGGCCTTAGTCATTTTAAATGGAATGAGAGCAAAGGCCCTGAAGATGGTCTCATTGTGCTCGACAACAATAGGAGACAAGATCTCCCCCAAGCTTCAACTATAATTTCAACCTCGGCTGGAGGCAAGATCTTCCTCGAGCTTCAACTACACTTTCAACCTCGATTGGAGACAAGGTACAGAATCCTGAAGAGAACTTCGGTAGTCGTCCTTTTTGTACTCCCTTTCTTCGAGTTTCAAAGTTGGGAGTGGGGGGACTATTGTTAGGGATAAATTTCGCTCTCATCGAAGTCCAGTCTGAAGCTTAGCCTAATGCAGCTGGTAATCACGGAAGAGCTTTAATCGAAAATTCTCTCCCTAGCAGTCGGATTCATTCAGTGGCCGAACTACCCAGCAGTCAAACCTAGCCAAACTTCTCAGCGGTCGAGCCCCAGCCGAACCTCTTCAGCTGGCAGAACTTCTCAACAGCTGAACTTCTTCCAAACTTCTCTAGCAACCGAGCTTCTATGGAAGCTGAACTTCTTCCGAACTCCTCCAGCAACCGAGCTTCTACGAAAGCCGAACTCCTTCCGAACTTCTCCAGTGACTGAACTCCTTCCAGACTCCTCCAATCGGGCTTCTACAAGAGTCGAACTCCTTCCAGACCCTTCTAGCAACCCAGCTTCTATGGAAGCCGAACTCCTTCCAGACTCTTCTAGCAGTCGAGCTTCTATGGAAGCCGAATTTCTTCCGGACTCCTCCAGCAACTGGGCTCCTACGGAAGCCGAACTTCTTCCGGACTCCTCTAGTAGTCGGGAGCCAAACTTCTTCCGAACTCTCCTCTGGCCGAGCTCCTACGGGAGCCGAACTCCTTCCGGACTTCTCCTCCAGTCATATTTTTATGGAAGCCGAACTCCTTATAGATTGTTCTTTTAGATGAATTCCTACAAGCGATCTCACTATTGAACGGTTATAATTATCACGACAATTATGATTGTCATTTATTAAGACAACACGATCGACGTTTATCAAGATAATCACGATCGATATTTATCAAGATAATACGATCAGCATTTATCAAGACAATCACGATCGATATTTATTAGGACGATTACGACAAGCTCCGTCTATAAAAAGGGACCCTCCAGATATATTTTCTCTAAGCTATCTTTTCCTTTCCGAAACTCTACTGAACTCCTCTCTGAGCACTCCATTTCTGTTGGCTAGAAGAATTAATTTGACTATTGAAGGGTCCTACCGGAGCCATCACCACCGACTCCGAATGGGACTTTATTTTGCAGATCATCGACAGCGATCTCGTCTTCTTCGACTTCAGCTCGATCCGACGTCAACCAAATTCTACACCAACATATATTATAAAGTAATACTATATTATTGCAAAGTAATATTAGATTATAATAATATAATATTTTTTTATCGTAAAATAATATTGTATTATGATAATATAATACTATACTATTTTAAAGAATATAGGAGTATAATAGTTATTTCAGTAAAAATAGAGAGTAATATTTAATTTATATTTTAAATAGATATTTATATTTATCTAAAATTTAAATGAGGAGTTATTTTTAATTTTAAACTTAAGTAAAGAATTTTTACTAATTTATTCATTCGAGAATAATGTTTCCAGCGTTGATGGGACAAAGTGCAACGTGTTAGGCGTCTTACCCCTTGGCCCACATTTGGGATGACGATGATCCAGCACGCCCACGCCGCACGCCGCACGCCGCACGCCACACGCCGCGATTCCATCATTAGCCCAACCCAACGCGCACCAGGCCATCGCCCGAACCACCCGTGCTTCGCTGCCTTCGCACCCGCAGTGACAGCCTGTCATCAGACCCGGCGCATTCGGCATCGGGTATCATAGCCGGCAAGTGTGAAAAGGGCCAACCCCCCGTTTTACCGCAGGCGGAACGAGGCCAGCAGCCGGGTTGGATTCTTCCCCCATCTCCTGTTTTCTCGACGATATGATTGAAGTGCGAGACGGAGGAGAGCCCCCAAAAACCTCGTCGTCGTCCCCCTCCACCTATAAATACCACTCCCCCCGTTTTTTCTTCATCTATTTCTCGCTTGCTCGATTCTTCGGTCCCCAGGAGTGAGGAAGAAAGGGAGTCAGATCTCTGGTAGAGCTCTTCCGATCTCCGGCCGGAGGAGGAGAGGGGTGGGGAGCAATGGCGGCGTCGAGCTCGGAAGACGGGGAGCTCAGGCGGGCCTGCGCCGCGGCCATCGGCGGTGGGGGAAGCAAGGAGAACATCGTGCTGGCGATCCGAGTCGCCAAGGGCCGCGGGATCTTGGAGAAGCTTGGCCGCGTGGCCAAACCTAGGGTTCTTGCCCTCACCAGTACGCTATCTTCTTTCCTCTCGAGTTCCATGGCTTCCTCGTCTCGGGATTCCGTGCTTCTTACTTCTTTGTAGCTGGGACTGTTGGATGATTGCTTCCTTGACCTTCTTTGGAGCTAGGGATGCAATTTTGGATTTTTTTTTCGATTGTTTGCTTTGAAGCGATGTCTGGAGTACGATGTCAAAGTTTGTAGTCCATTATTGGGTATAATAGCGGAGAGAAAATGAAATAGTGTGATTACTCATAATAATATGACGTAGCATCTGGGTTTAGTGTAGTGCTAAAAGTTCGATCCTGCGTTTGAGAAGATGGTGTCAAGATATTGCTGCATTTGGCTAAAGATAGTAAAGTGTCATATGTACTAGAGTTTGGAATCAGTCTTCATATTAATAATAATGAGCTAAGCTACTCAGTATGAGGAAGATCGGATGAAAAATGAAGAGTGCTGATTGATTAGATGCTGGATGGATGATATATGAAGTTCACGAATTCACGAACTCATGTTTGGTTTATGTCTGTTTCCGATGATTGATGCAAATTGAAAAGGAGTTACTGAATAGTCTGAATTAGAGGCCATCTACCTATGATGCCTGCAGGGGTGTGGTGTGTTAGGGGGAAGGTTTCTCATAAGGCTTCAATGGGTCATACTTCGCTAGAGTCAGTGATTGAATAATTGATAAAAATGTTGGAAGGATGTCTATTGGCATACAAAAGGCTGTCGTCTCAGGTGTATCACTAAACTGAAATATTGAGCAATGGGAAATAGTTCACAGATGAGTAGATTGGGATTTGGTATCATAGACGGCCTAAGAATGTCTGTCTTATAGTTGCACTGAACATTTTTCTTTATTTTGTAGTGTTCTGGAAGGTTTTATAGTTGCTTAAGTTTAAAGTGGTTGCATAAAGTCCCCTTTCAAAGAATCTGTTTTGACTTGGAGTGTTAAGATGATCCAATTATAATCCAAAACGAGGAACATGAGAAAATCTTGAAAAAAATAGGAAACTTTAGAAGAGTGACTTAAAATATTACGATTACTTTGGTAATTCTATATCTTTCTTTCTTGCCTTTTAATATTAAGTAAAACATGTTAAACCTTTTTTACATACCAATAAGGATAGCTTGTTTGATATGGCATCATGCAATTAGCCATGGAAAATTTGTTTTGAGCCAGAAATACAAAGCATGAAGATAACATATTTATTCTATAAGCAGTCAGAAGAGTTAATTTGAATGCTAGATTAAAATGAAATCATGGGAGCATGTTAGGTTACTAAAGTTCTTTAAGAAAAACTACTTGTCATAATTGGCACCACCTATCTAAAGGTGGTGGTTTAAGATTATACATCACCTCCATACATGCAAGATCCACAGCATTGAGGATTATGAAGACATTGAGATGCTTTCTATCTTCACAATGCAAGACATCATGGCCTTCTTATTCCCTAGTGTTCCAGATGCTTGAGATCTGGTGAAGTAAAGGATCAACAAAAGTGATTCATTTTATGAACATGGAATGACTTTTGACAAATTGATCATGACAATCAGATTACACTAGGAAAATTATTGTTTGTTTTATCATCTCAAATGTTCTCTATGTTTCATGCATTAATTAATTACTTGCTGGTTCATGCAGCAGCTAAAAATTCATCGAAGGGTCAGAGGGCTAAAGCTTTTCTCCGTGTCTTGAAATATTCATCTGGAGGAGTACTCGAGGTGATTTTCTGTTGAATTAAGAGTTATAGGAGGGTATATTATTATATCATTTTCTAACTCCACTAAGAGTTATTATCTGAGTAATGTTTAATGGCAACTTTTCTTGTGAAGTTTCACAGATGTATTACATATTTGAACTGAGAAACATTTTTTGCTCCTATTTTTTAATAGCTAGTAATCACCAATCCGAGCATAAATGCTGGATTTTACTAATCACCAATCCGAGCATAAATGCTGGATTTTACTTACTATAGATTGAAGTAACAATGTCAGATTTTATGCATTGGAAAGCTCATCAAGGTTATGTGATATTTTGGAGTCAGTCATAGGTGAAAAAAGTGCAGGTAGATGTTGAATAAATTGGGATTCTGCTGATCCAACCAAAAAAGCCTCCAACATCCTGAGCAGCCAGGATTTTCAATTTTTCAGATGTCAAAATTTTGGATATCAAACCTGTACTTGTTTCCTAGTGACTGTTTGCTTTGCATTATTTTTCACTGCATGTGCAGCCTGCAAAACTCTACAAGTTAAAGCATCTCACAAAAATGGAGGTTGTTTCAAATGATGCTACTGGCTGTACATTTATTCTGGTATTTTTCCTTACCTTCCTGGTTTCATGCATTTCAGGTGTAGAAGATTCTCATGCTGGTTCAATAAATTAATCAATAAGTTAAAATAAAGCCTTGTCGGTCGGTTCAATTGTCCTATCTGAGATATTGGTGATATTTCTGAGTAGTCTACTAGTTTCAATTGTATGTTGTACAGGGATTTGGCAATCTTAGAAGCCAGAGTGTCACCCCTCCACAATGGACAATGCGTAACATAGATGACAGGTGATTGCTTGGAAACATTGCAAGTAGTTGATTTTGTATTTTTAAGAAGTCTTCTTCTGCTGATTTTTTTCTGTTTGATATCATTTTTGTGGTTTTGCATGCAAAAGAGGAATACATTAAGGAATTTTAAATGAGACTTTGATTAGTGATTTATTGTATAGTTTCACTCGATCTTTTTCTTGCAGGAATCGGCTTCTTCTCTTCATTTTAAACATGTGCAAGGAGATACTGGGTCGCATTCCTAAGTTTGTTGGCATAGATGTTGTTGAGATGGCTCTTTGGGCAAAGGTGCACTTGAATATATTCATCTCAAATTCTCAGTCACTTAAGGAAAAAACTCTATTGTGTGCAGATTTTTATAACTCGACTGAATGTGATCTGGCTAGCATTTAACATGACTCCCATTTGAACCTGTATATGCACAGACACACATGTCTAATGCTTTCTTTTTTAGATAGTGCTGGTCAACTACTAAAATATCAGGTTTGTTGTGCTGAAATTAGCATTAAGAATATATGAAAAACAACAAAGACATTACTTGCAGCCAGATGTTTGCTGAGCGCTTGTTGTATAAGCGAGAGATATAACGAATCTTGATTGCCATGAATGTTAATTTGAAGTTTGTCTGAAACTCCATACACAATGTTTTAGTTTCTGCTGCAATTAATTGGAAATGCAATCGCTTTTAGAGTTCCAACCAAACTAACTTACACATCAGAGTTGTCATATATACTATATAGGCAATTATTGTTGTTCTTTCATTATTTTTTCATATATTTGAATTTCTAGAGGCATTTGTTGAAATCAAATTGGAACCTTTGCAAATTTGAGAAGAATATAAATTTTTATTTTTATTTTTTTAATTTAAAACACTTGTTTTGATGACATATTTGGCTGTCTTAGGGCTTGTATCTTGTAGGTATTTAGATTGTTGTGCTACTTTGTCAGCAAAGAGTAGATGATACTTTATACCCCTAGATAATGTAAAGCATGTTCATAGTTTTCTTTAAACAGAATTTTTTTTTAATTGCTTCAGTATTAAACTAAAAGTGATATGAACTGCAAGGTCCTAGACAGTAAAACATAATTTTAAAACATTGCTAACTTTATTTTATTTACCTGGTTTATTTTTCTTTATTTTTATAATATTTCTTCATTTTCAATGTTGTAAGATTGCTGCTACAACTATTGAAACTGGAGTTGAAACTCTCAAAACTGAAACTCATTTAGTGGCTGAGCTGAAGCCACAAAGAAAATCAAGTTTTTAGACCTTATTTGCCAAGAAACTGTCACAAACTAAGTGCAAAACATCCAAAAATATTATTTGATAGACATTCTTTGTTAAGTATGTTTAAGATAATCCAAAATTAAACAGTAATCATAATAAAATTTGATGCCAGCAAATACAAGGAGCCCCTATAGATTCTGATGTATAATAAAGGAATCTTTGTTAATCAGGAGATAACAGTATTGATCCTTGCACAAGGAAAAAGATAATAAAGTTTCCCTAACTAAGACACATTTGGGTATCTTTGTGTGCCCATGTCCATGCGCATGTGTAGCATTCTTCATTAAGTATATTAAAATAATCCAAAAATTAATCACTAAGCATCAAGAAATTTGATACTAACAAATGTGTGGAATCTGTAATGGTATTCATGAATTTAAAAAAAAAAAAAACATTTTCTTAACTCTTAGATTACTGTGATTATCTTTCTTGGGGAAAGAGATACAGAATGAAGTTTCTTCTAGCTTGGACACAACCTTGTAGCTTAGAAAGGCAAGATAGAGAAAGAGTTGATCTTGTATCCTCGATGAAGAGAGATGACCAAGTTCAAAATGAATTTAATAACTTTATAGGTACTCATGAATAAAATATTAAATTACAAAAGTCCTCTTGAGATTAGGGGTGAATTACACTTACACCCAATAGTTTGAAAAATCTACGCTTACCCCCATGAGGTCTACTTTTATCTAACACTTCATCCCATAACTTAACAAAATGTTAATCAAACCATTAACCTTAAATGGGACCCAAATGCCAGGTTAGAAAAAAATTTAAAATGACCTAAATAACCTTAAGTTACATAATATTCACCCGAGGATATTAAAAAAAAATATGTATCCTCCTCCCCACTCAAGGGCAATTTTGACTTTTTACATGAGATAAACGGTTTTACTAACATCGTTAATTTAACTGGGTGTAAGTATAGGTTTTACAAACTATTGGATGTTAAGTATAATAAACGAAAACCTCAGGGTTTTTTTTTGATATTTGCTCTAAAAACTTTTGGTAATTGGGAGATTACTGTAATGATACTTGGGTGGGCAGGATGATAGACAATGAAGTTTTTCCTGTCTCATGTTGTAGATTACAGAAACAAGGTAGGGAAAGAGCTGATCACAGATACTGTTGAAGAGGGAAACCAAGATGACAATGTCATTTGGGAGGAGAATATTGGTCAACATAGCCGATCCAATAGTATCCTATCAACAAGGTGTGAACCTCATGATTTTCACCATTGATCTTCTCTGCCATTAGAAAGACCAGATAAAGAGTTGATTGTGTATCCTTGCTGAAGAGTGAACAAAGTTGACCATATCATTGGACAGGTGAACAGTGTGCTACATAGCAGATCCAACAGTGTCCTAGAACAAGTAGTACAATCTTTCAGCCTCATGATTTTCATCATTCATCTTTTTTTCCATTATGTACTCTGGAAAATAATGAAGTAGAAACAACGATACTCAATAAATTGATGATTTGGTGAGTCCATTAACAAGTGATATATCTAATAGACACTCAGAAATATACAAGTTGATGATTGAAGGATCAATGAACAAGGATGAACTTTTTGAAGTTCCGGTTTTGCAAAGTGCTCTAATAGCCGAAGTAATTAAGGAAAAGTAGGTTAGGGTAACCTCTCTTCTGAATAGTTGGTATGGGAAGGATATTCTTTCTTTTTTTATCATAAAGATGTCTAAGAGAATAACGTGAGGTGTCTCTATTCCTGTTTTATAAATCTAAGTGTGTCACTAGGTTCTGAGCAAGGCGTAAATGGAATTGCATTATAAATAAGATGTTGGAGTCACAATAATGGCCTTCTCAACAAGGGACCGAGAAAGAAGCTTTCGTTCAACATTGCATGGATACCTTAACTTTACAAAGTTAAAGTAATCCAGAAATTGTCTTGGGTTCTAACTGCAAGATTATAAAGAAATGCCTGCCATGTTTCTATCCCAGTCTATACAGTCCATGCTGAAATGTACTCTTGGTCCATCCAACATCAGTAAGGGATTTATTTTAATTGACCCAAAAAACGTGAATCATAATGTAAACATGGATATGCAGGTACTTTCAAAATATTTGCTGTTATTTGATACAAGGGAAGGCTTTTAAAGTCAAACCTATTTCTCATCCTAGTAAGTGTCCTTGAGATAAAATAACTCTAGTGACTCCTCATTACATGTAAAAATAATATTTTTTTGCTTCTGTTATAGAATTTCCTAACTTTTTGAGCTCAGAGCTAACACCATGCAATATACTGTGGCTAACCATCATATCTTAATGGCATAGTCATACAAACTCAGACCTCCTTTTCACTCTTTGCATTAGACTTGTCTTTGACCCTCTCTTGCATGCATGTTGATGGAGTCTGAACATGTTCATGGAATCATGCTTACTAATGATCAGCTTACAGAATACTAATTTATGTGAAATCTGTTTAAATGATCGAGGAATATAATGCAGATCCTAATAACATATCCTTAAGTGATGTAACAATCAGTTTCATTTTTTTTTTTTTTTTGTAAATACATTTGTTTGCTTAAGATGAGGAAAAGACATTGTGTTATATGATATAGTATGATGCTAGCAAATTCATATTAGGATGCATTTTAAAGCAAGAGTTTTCTTCTGCTTGTTTTTATTTACAAAATTAAGCGTCATTTTCCCTAGACTCCCTTTTTCGAATTTCCTCATGGTGATATGAGCATTTTTGTTATTGAACAGACATTAAATATGTATAATAATCTGGCTGTTCATACTGTTAATCAGCTATCATCTTGATGGATCTGGTTCAGGAAAACACACCCACAATGAATAGTCAAGGAAACATCCAAGATGGACCAGCTGCATCTGTCATGATGCAAAGGGACTTGAAAGTTACTGTTGAGAAAGACCTTGTTTCACAAGCAGAAGAAGAAGACATGGAGGCTCTTCTTGGAACGTATGTATTGTCTATATGATTCTTGCTCAGAATGTTAATGGCTTCATGATCTTTTTGTTTTCATTTCTGTTAACCTATTATGCTGGCCCTAAATCTTCTTGCAGAGTTTATAGTTTGCGTTGAAGGAAGGTGTTTTCTGATTAATATAGATAATTTAGTAAACATGAATTTTGAAATTATTTCCCCCTTATGTTTTCAGTTTGTTTCGACATGCAACTTATGAAACCAAAATGTTAGAATTATAAGTTGGATCATCCTTTTCTTCATGTAATTCGGTTCAGAACTTTATGCCCCACTTAGTCTAGACAATTCTTATACTGAATTATAAGAATTAGCTCTTCCTTATTGCTCAATTATAGCTTGCTTAACTGCAACTTTGAGGCAGTTTTGACTTAGTCTTTGCATCCTAAGATATGAGGTGATGCTCTGTTCTTGTTTTTATAAAAACTGAACATCCATAACCTAACCATAGCCCTCAGATGTTGTTCCACCAATTTGGATTTTGGGGTTGGCTTTGCAGATTCTTGTTCATTAATAATCCTTACCAAAGGCTATCTTTAATGTTATTGCAAGCTTTCTAAATCCTTTCTCAGAAAATCCAACAATGTTAACTTAGGTTTTTCCTCATTGTGGATCTTTCACTACTTGTCCCAGAACATCTTTATACTGAAGCCCTGTAGAATACTAGTCGTGCATGACTGCATTATGTAATTCAGTGTTATGTCATTTTGTCCTCAATCGTTGTAACTGTTATACCAATTGCAGTGCACTTGTTCCTTGCACTATCTAATTATACTAGAACCATCCCCACATTCTTATTTTTGCCATAAACAAGCTGGACTTGAACTTTGGCTTGCAAAAATAAAGCAAATCACTTGAGCTCGTTCAATAATAGGCTTGTCCGGCTAGTATATGAATGAAGATTGAAATTTGTTACCTAGCTCAGCTTGTGCTTCAATATCTCTTTCATATGCTGACCCAAGCCTGAATGATTTAACATTCGGCTCAGCTTAGCTTTTTTGCCTCCTTGTGCATTAGAAGAGGTTGGGTAGTGGTGGGATCATGGTAATGTAGCATTTGGAGAAGTGAAGTGTGGTTAAGCAGAGCGAAGTTAATGCAAGGACTTTTCATCTCAATCTTGCTAGGGTTACAATAGGTCATATCATGTACTCAAATAGACAAGCTTGGCCATTGGAGAAAATGTACTGCCACGGGCAATACTTTGGCATTACAATATGACCAGTCGGCAATCATTTTTTTCTTGTTAATTCGGGCTTTTTATCCTAGGCTGTCCAAAGCCATCTGTAGTTCAAACCTTTAATATGTAAAGAAGAAACATCCAACCATAGTTGCTCTGACACGGCCTGCCAGTTGGACTGGAAACCTGGTGAGCTGGACCTAAGCCCAGTTTGGATCTCTAAGAAGAACAGATTTGCATTTGACCTGGGGAAACCCACTAGACATAGCCAGGATTCATTGGACCTCAGCCGACTCGGTGGCTTTCAGTGACCTGGATTTGTCATTTTCTTGAAAAGAAACTCCCTTGTAGAGCTAGTATGAGAACTGAATTGAACCATGAAACTGTTGCAAGAAGCTTAATTTCTTAGCAACTAAAACATGTTACTAATCTATGTCATTATCATAATAAAATATATTTATGCTAAAGGTGCCTAGAACTAATTTAATTTATTATTATTTTTTTAATATGCTTTTGGTCCTATTGCCAATGGTTTTACCAATTAATCAGTGACACAGCCCTTGGTGAGGTCAATATCTGGTGCAGCTCTGATAATTATGATCTGATCCTGGGTAGCAGGAAATTTCTACCAAGCATAGGACACCTACTTCAAAAGCTCCTCAGAAATTTGAACCAGTTCCTGCTTCTTAAAGGCTTCTTTTGATGAGAATAGGGAATTCCACACTTATTTTAGGTGGAGACGTCGTAATTTAGGAATTGTGGGATTTTGAATGATGTAATTGAGAGATTTTTTAGAGATTTTATCTTGTTTCCATTTTGAAAGATATGATTTTAACCTTTATTAGGATGTAGTTTCATTTTCATTTTATTTGAGAGATTTTATCTTATTTCTATTTTGAGATATATGATTTTCACTTTCATTAGGATGTAATTTTTCTTTTTTTTTTTTTTGATTATTTTTGTCTATTTAAAGACTCCTATTGTATTGAGGGGGCAGCTTGTAATGACAAATCAAAAACCCTAAAGTGTGTTGGTCTTTTTCTCTTGATTTTCTTGTTTTCCTTTCTTTTTATTGTCCTCTTCTGTTTGCTTTCTTGTGTTTTTGGTGCCGCATCAATTGATATTAGAGCACTGTCAGATCACTTTTTGCATATTGTGCAAAGTGCTTTGAGGTAATTGATCTCGTCTCGTATAAGGTACGGTTCCTTCATTGAACTTATAACTTCTTCAAATTGTTGGGTAGCTTCTACAATTGCTTAGGTCCTTTCTTTTATTTTTCACACTGTCCTAAACCACTTTATTTCATACTTTCCTAAACCAATATAAAAAAAAGAACCCGAATCATTTTGTTCATATTTATCTCCAGTAGCTCGGTTATATCACATCACCTCTTTGATATTGCATTGCACTAAAAACATAAGCACTGCATTTGATTTTGCATTCTTTCTTGTGAGCATTGTGGTTGAATTTGTCTGTGATTGCAATATTTTAGTTTAATATCACTTATGTCCTTGCCCTTTCTTTGCTATCATGACCATTGGCAATTTGAAAGATGCTCATTTTGCTATGGAAAAAGAGCTTGAATTAGTTAAAAATACTCAAATTGCATTCCGAGAGACTTTAAATCAAATATACCAGTCATTAGACCGACTTCAAGCTATGCTTATTGAGCTTCGTGCTAATTAGGTTGATCACCATATGGACATGGCTAATCTCATCGGTCAGTAGGTCGAATGCCTACTGTCCCTAAAAGAGTCAAGATTGGATAAACAACCTCTAAAGGATGATCATACTAGTAGTCAGCCTATTCACTAGTCAACTGGTGGTCCGAGTCATATCTTGCAAACTAGTCAGTCCTTACAGGCATCTCCAATCTATATCTCAGTCTCTATAATTACCCACCATTTTATAAATAATTTTTCAGAGTCCTCATAATCGTAGGATTCATCTAGATTACATAATAGAAGCTTGGGATGATGAGTACTATGGAGATGACTATGAGGGAGAAGTGGAACCGCCTATTTTCCTATCTAGATGTTATGAGCAACCTACTAGGTATGCTCGAGGCCCTAGGCGCTTTAGATCTCGAGTTCAACAATTTAGGCCGTATCTGTCATGAGGAGTTTGGGGAATCATCTAAAGGGTTAAGATTGTTGTCGCTTCCTATGACACATGTATTCCATGATTGGTTACAGGATTTAGAGGCTTATTTTGAGTGGCACCACATGTCAGATGCATCTCGTGTTCGCTTTGCTAAAATGAAGCTTTGGGTTCTACCAAGCGGTATTGGCAGACAATCCAAAGAGATCTAGAGTGATTAGGACATTCATCTATAGTCTTTTGGGAGGAGATGAAGTCTAAGTTTTGGGAGAACTATATTTTCACTTACTACAGAAGTCAGTTATTGGATCAATAGTATACTCTTAGGCAAGAAACCACTGGTGTCATTGACTACATGGCTTATTTCGAGGATTTACAAATGAGGTGTGATGTTTCTGAAGAGTCATAAAAGCTGGTATCTATGTTTGTTGGTGGTCTAAGAGTCGACTTGAAGAGGAAGGTTTCTTTGTGTTCTCTTGAATTGGCAGGGGATGTCTACTACAAATCTTTAGAGATTGAGAAATTTCATAGGATTTTTCTCCAAAGAAGAGGAATTTCCTTCCCCAATGAGTCTGGACAGTCTAGGTTTGCCCCTGTCAATCGCATTAAGGGTATTTCACAGCTATTGCCTTCTCGTATGAGTTATGGTCCTACTTCGAGTATGATTGTTAATCAGCAACCCATGGTCATTAGGATCCGAGTCTTTGCCCTATTGGCATCTCATTCAGTTAGTTCAAATATAAAGTGCCATTATTGTCATAATAAGGGCCATATAGCTGCTCGATGTTCACATCATACATTGGCAATGGGAATTGCATGCGAGGAAATCTTACTTGATGGCCTTAAAGAAGACTTTAACTCTCTAGAGCCAGCTACTTTAGAGGAAGAGTGTGAGGATTTAGGAGGGTGCGTTAATATCATGAGATGTATCATTACCACTCCTATAGAATCTGAGGCATGGAAACGCACCAGCATTTTTCATACTTATGTCTAATGTGAGGATAAGGTTTGCAAGCTTGTCATCGGTGGGCATAGCTCCATGAATGTGGTGTCTAAATCTATCATTAGTAGATTGAAGCTGAAGTCTCAGTCTTATCCTCATCCTTATAAAGTTGTCTGGGTAGATAAAATCTCGCTTTCTGTTAGTGAGTGTTGTCTGGTGCCAATTCAAATGGGAGGTTACTCTGCTGAGATTATGTGTGATGTGTTATCCATGGAGGTTGCTAGTATCTTGTTAGATCGATCTTGGATTTATAATGTGGATATTCATAATTTTGTTAGAGAGAATACCTATGTTTTCGTGCATAACGGTAAGAAAATTAGGTTAAATCCTGCTAAATCTAGTGAGTCCCAACTTGCAAGAAAGGATAAGAGTTCTCTTCAAACCCTTAGTCGGAAAAACTATCACATTTTGACTCATAGGATATTTGAAAAAGAGAGTTGGGAGACTGGAGTAATGTTAGCTGTCATCCTTAGGGATGAGATCTACTTGACCTCGAACTCTCAAGATAACCCACCTCCTGAGATTGAGCAGTTGAAGGAGTTTAAGGATGTGACCCTTAGAGGATATACCAGATAGCCTACCTCCCATGCGTGACATCCAACATGCCATTGACTAAGTTCTAGGGTCCCAGTTACCTAATCTTCTATACTATAAGTTGAACTCTAAGGAGCGCGAGGAAATGAGAAAGCAAATAGATGGCTTGTTACAGAAAAGGTCATATTCGACCTTGTCTCAATGCTTGTGTTATACCATTCCTTTTGATCCCTAAGAAAGATGGTACACGAAGGATGTGTGCAGATGGTAGAGCTATCAAAAGGATCACTGTTAAATATAGATTTTTCATTCCTAGACTTGAGGACATGCTTGACCAATTAATTGGCTTTACAGTCTATTCCAAATTTGATTTGCATAGTGGATATCACCAAATTAGGATTCGGCCTAGGGATGAGTGGAAGATTGCCTTTAAGATCCAAGATGGTCTTTATGAATGGTTAGTCATGCCCTTTGGGTTGTCGAATACTCTTTGTACATTTATGAGATCTATGATCGAGTTATTGAGATCCTTCATTTATAAATTCTTAGTTATCTATCCTGGTTTATGGTAGGTCTAGGAAAGAGCACTTAGTTCATCTTAGGGAGATTTTCCTTAGTTTTAGGTTTACCAAGTTGTATGTTAATCTTAAAAGGTGTTCCTTCCTTCAGGACTAAGTATTGTTCTTAGGATATGTTGTATCTTCTCAGGGTATCATGGCTAATCCTGAGAAGGTGAAGACCATTAGAGAGTGGCTTGAACCATGATCTCTTTCTAAGATTCGTAGCTTTCGTGATCTAGTTTCCTTTATAAACGCTTTATTAGGAAATTTATCACCATCATGACTCCCATTACAAGTTGTATGAGGAAAGGGGAGTTTCATTGGCCTGCTACTACTGTAAAAGCTTTTAGTGATATAAAGCTTAAGATGTCTGAGGCACCTGTGTTGATCCATCCCGACTTCTTCGAAGCTTTTGGGGTTGCCTGTGACACATTTAGCATTGGAATTGGGGGTATTATTAGCCAGGAGGGTTATTCTATAGCCTACTTTAGCAAAAAATTCAATGATGCTAAGTAGAGGTATTCCACATATGATAAAGAGTTTTTTGTTGTTATTTAGGCTCTTAGGTTTTCGCGATGTTATCTTCTACTCTGGGAGTTTGTTTTATATTCTGATCATTTGTCTCTTAAGTACATCCAGTGTCAGAAGAAACTTAGTATTAGGCATGCCAAATGGGCATAGTTTCTCCAAGACTACACCTTTATTCTCAAATACAAAGCTGGTGTTGAGAATAAGGTTGTTGATGCACTAAGTAGGGTAGTTACTGTCCTCTGGTCCATGAGTGCTGAGGTGATTGGTTTTGAGCAAATGAAAGCGAATGAAGGATGACTATGCAAATTATCCTGATTTTGCTCTTATTTTTTCAAGAGGTTAGTACGGAAAACCATCGAGAATATGTTGCTTTGTAATTAAGGATGGTTATCTATTTAAGGGTTGTCGCCTATGCATACCTAGGACATCTCTATAGAATTTTCTCATTTAAGAGCTTCATGCAGGGGGCTTAGTTGAGCACTTTGGGTGCAATAAGACCATAGCTTTGGTTGAAAACATATTCTATTAGCCATCCCTTAAAAGGGATGTGGCTAGAATCCTCGCACAATGTTGCATATGCCAATTGGCTAAGGTCCAGAAGCAAAACATCGGTTTGTATACCCCTTTTCCTATCTCACACTTCTTGTGATAAGACCTTAGCATGGATTTCATTCTTGCGTTACCTAGGACCATTAGGGGGCGTGACTCAATTCTAGTTGTTGTTGATAGATTTTTCAAAATGGCACATTTTATTTCTTGTCATAAGACTTCTGATGTTTCTTTTGTTGCTGGAGTGTTCTTTAGGGAGGTCATTTGGCTTCATGGTTTGCCTTATTCTATAGCGTCGACCGTGATATCTCAAATTTATGAGTATTTTTTGGAAGACCCTTTGGAAGTTATTTGGGATCAATTTAAAGTTTTCCTCGTCCTTTCATCCTCGGATAGATGGTTAAACAGAGGTTGTAAACCGTAGCCTTAGTAATGTGCTTGGGTGTCTAGTTGGTGATAGACCTGGTAAATGGGATTTGTCATTGTCTACGGTGGAATTTGCTTATAACAGCTTAGTAAATCGGCCTACTAGTAAGAGCCTTTTCGAAATTGTTTATGGCCTTAATTCTCGTCAACCTATTGATCTTGTTCCTTATGAAAAACTGTATTTTTGAGCCTGCCACCTCTTTTGCTCAACATATTCGTGACATTTATGCCGATATTTGGTGAAAGATTGCTATGAGCATCGAGAAATATAAACTAGCTACTGCTGCTTACCATCAGAATGTAGAGTTTAATGAGAATGACAATATGATGGCTCGTATTCGTCCAGAACGTTATCCCAAACATTTATTCAAGAAATTGCATGCTCAAGCTATTGGTTCTTTTCATATCCTTCATAAACTTGGATCTAATGCTTATTATTTAGAGTTATTTTCTGATTTAAAATTTAGTTCATTTTTCAATGTTGTGGACTTGTTTTTTTATCGGGGTGCATTCGAGCCTCCTACCATGCATGTAGGTATTCCTACTAGCATTACTTCATTTTTAGTGCCAGTTTCAGTTCTTCCTCCACTTTCATCATCGTCACTGGACCGCATTGAGCGCATTATCACGGACGAGATTGTTTCTTCTACTTATGATGGATTTCAAAGATTTTTGGTTAAGTGGCAGGATCAGCCAGATTCAGATGCGACTTGGATGCATGAGGATGAGTTACACTGGATTGATCCAGATCTCTTAAAGGTTTATTGCAATTTCTTGCCAGAAGCGAGTTCTTTCCAGCCAGGAGGAAATGATGAGAATTGAAAATTTCATACTTATTTTAGGTGGAGATGTTGTAATATTTTGAATAATATAATTGAGAGATTTTTAAGAGATTTTATTTCGTTTCCATTTTGAGAGATGATTTCCATCTTTATTAAGATTTGCTTTCATTTCCATTTTATTTGAGAGATTTATCTTGTTTCCATTTTGAAAGATATGATTTCCACTTTCATTGGGATGTGATTTCATTTCCGTTTTATTTTTATCTATTTAAAGACTCCTATTATATTGAGGGGCAACTTGGAATGACAAATTGAAAACCCTAAAGTGTTGTTTTTTTTTCGTTTGATTTTCTTGTTTTCCTTTCATTTGATTGCCCTTTCTTGTTTGCTTTCTTGTGTTTTTGGTGCCGCATCATCTTTACTTCAAGTTTTTTTAAAGAGAGTCCATTTCCATTCACCTTCTGCTTTTATCAACTAAGATCTGACTGGTCCTTGATTATGGGTCTTCTAAACAAATATCTCCATTAAGGTATTATTTCAAGATGTTCTGTATATGAACCTCTTCAAACGGGGCTTATTGCTACCCATTCAGTTCTTATTCAACAATTTTTATAATATTTTTTTTCTTTTATCTCCTCATCTTTAAGCAAATCCTTTCATCCTTAATCATAATGCATCTAACCTAATCTGTACCTCTTGTTTCCTCTCCCATATCATAATTCTGTAAATTTTATTTACTCTAGAACCTTTCTTTTAACATCATTCAAGCTTGGATGACAAGGTGAAAAGGATTTGTGGTTGACAGCTAGTTGTGAAAAAATCAGTATGAAATAACAAGTATAGTATATTTATGAATGTAGGAATTATATTATTTTTTGACATACCTTTTTGGTTGGTTCAAACATATGGTAGTTAAGTATAACCCAGCATTCTCATAACCGTCCCGAATCGGACCAGTTCTGGCGGAGAAAATGGCACATGCCGGTGCCGGAGCAGAAAGAGAGGAAAATAGAGGTAAAGAGAGAGGAGAGGGAGAGGCCACCGAAAGCTGGCGGTGGCCCTCTGTGGCCATTGAAGGGTGGCAGAGACCGCCTGGCGGAGCTGCGGTTGTGGAATAGGGGCGACCGCCCCTCTTCTTTCGTCGTTTTTTTTAAAAAAAAGTCAATGATTGCTCCTATTTCACGAATTTTTTTAAAAAACAAAAAAAAAGTAAAGCTGGCAATCAGTTTGCCGGCTTCACTTAGATCGCCCTTGTTTCATGCCATGGGGCCGTAGGTGGTGTTTATGCCACCCCTTGATTGCCGGCTTCACTTAGATCGCCCTTGTTTCACGCCATGGGGCTGTAGGCGGTGTTTATGCCACCCGACGGCCACAGTGGCCAGCTGAAGGCCCTTCGGCGGACTTCCTTCTCTCTTTCTCTTCTTCTCTTGTCCTCTCTTTCTCTCTTTTTCTCCTCTCTATATCGGTTCGCACCGATTCGATTCGGTACGGAACCGTATTGGACCGTGCCGCCAGCCGACCAAAATGGCCACTGGTATTGGAACTGAGAACCTTGGTACTGTAACCTATGTTTGTTTCCAAGAAAGTGAAAGCAATCTTAAAATGTCTATGTTGTTTTACACTCCTGTTCTCTTGTTACATTGTTTGCTTTTAATTTGTTTTTAGTATTTCTGATAATTGCAACCACATTGTACTGACACAGGTATGTTATGGGCATTGGTGAAGCAGAGGCATTTTCGGAAAGATTGAAGCGGGAACTTCTTGCTCTGGAAGCAGCAAATGTCCATGCATTATTGGAAAGTGAATCATTGATAGAGGAGGTAATACTGTTCAAGTTTTCTGCATATGTCGATCTGTATCCATTATGATTTTTCATATATAAATATTTTTATTCCACTGTTTTTTTTAAAGCTCTTTCTTTCACATGAGATGCAGATCTCTTTGAGATATTTTCCATAGCATCAAGTTTGGCTGTTTGCAATTGCAATAGAAACTGACCTTTGTGAGGTCGTTGAAATGAATTAGTATCATAAGGTCCTAGGAAATCTTCTAAAATCAAATTACTGTATTATGCAGGTACTGCAGGGACTAGAAGCTGCTTCTGTATGTGTCGATGATATGGATGAGTGGTTACGCATTTTTAATGTGAAGCTCAGACATATGCGAGAGGATATTGAATCGGTATGATCGTATTAATTATTTGAATTTAGAATGTAAGATTTAACTTCTACTATGAGAATCATGTGATGTTGTGTGGTCTCAGCAAGTAGCGATTTTAGCTCATATAATCTTATTGTGATGTTTATAAACAAGTAGGATTTACATGGACTAGGTGAAGCATTGAAAATCCATGGTTTCTATTTTCTAGTCATGCTTTAGGCAAAGAGCTAATCTGGTAGATATATTTGGGTCTCTCTTTGAGATTCTGAACACTTTAAATCAAGGTCTACTAGACTGGTACTTGGGCTTATACCGGCTGGTGGTTCGGTACAGTATTGGTACACACTAAAAAAGGTGGGCCATAAAAAACCATGCGGATGGAGGGAGGGAGGGAGAGAGGGAGGGAGAGGAGGCTTACCTCAAGGGCCGCCGGTGGTTTCATGGCATCAATGGGGAGGGCTGGGGTTGGTGTTGAGTGAGCATCCACTGGAGGGGGAAGTGCGTGAGTAAGAGAGCCCTTGAAGGCTCTCAACCCTGGAAACATCAAAGTAGGGGGGAGGGTTTTATAAACCAACCATCCCAATTAGGTGTCAGTTTGGTTTTGCAAGCCAAATTGCCCTATTTAGGTTGGTTCGTTAAACATTGCTTTAAATGTTTTGGTTAAGGATTTGGTTGTTCCATTCGTGAGGATTTTTTAATTACATTTCTCAAGATTGTCAAGTCTAACCCTCTTGAGGGGTTGTTTCTTGCCTTTATTCCACTTACATGCGATAGATCTTGTGATTGTTAGAAATGTTGTTATTCTATCTACAATTTCTGTTTGGTTGGCCTATGATTTCAGTTGTAGGAATTAGAAGTCATAATATAAAATTATCATAATGTTATATACTATATTATTGACATATGTAATGATAATTGTAATATTCTTCTTATTATATTATGTTAATTTACTGTGGTTCTATTATAGCATGCTTTGTATATCATGATATAGTATAAATAAAATTAAAATAGTATAGATTATTGTATTATATTATATTGTGAATTTATGATAATGCACCAAAATCATGTAGTAATGTTTGTGATCTTATATTATGTAGTGTATATTGCTGACTTTGATAATATAAATAACATAATAAGATGTGGATTATTATTGTACATTGTAAAATATGATTTATTAATTCCTATATTATATAGATAATGTAGTATCATTGTAATATTCCTATAATAATATTATACTAGTAATATCATACCATTGTTGACGGTATGATTATGATATGCAATATATATTGTTATTTTTATTTTATAATTTTATCATATTTTAATAAATATGCTAATATAATAATTATATATTATTGATATATTATATATTATATATATTGCTGATATATTACTAGTTTAGTTATATTGTGTGAATGTGCTATGTCATAAATCATATGTCATATATATTATGATATTTTATAAAAATGTATTTATATAACGTTGTTGGGCTCTTGAGAGGGTGAGAAGGGTCGGGCTCATAATAACTAGTGGGTGCAAGTCGGTCTGAAGGCAGGTTGCAACTAGTGATTAGACTTTGAATAGTTGAAATGCCGGATTGCCAACCCGAGCCCAAAGCATTTCAAACGGGCTTGCGTCTGGATTTTAAGCCTGATGGGCCTGAATTTTGAGCTTGGCTATTAAATAGACTAGACTCTGGTTTACATCAGTCCATCCTAAGCTTGGAATATATATATATATATATGGGGAAGCAATGCATCTGGCTTCCCCTAGACTTCAATCAAATGTAGATGAATTTTTTTAATTATTTGCAAAGCAAGTTTTATAAGTAACTGCATCTATCTTGGAACACAATTTACAAAAAAAGGGCTTATTTAAAATATATAACTGGTTTATAGCAATGGGTATTTCTTATTTCGTTAAAAATTGCAGCAAGTAAAAATATTGCCATATATATGATCACAAGAATGTCGTCTTGTTTGTAATTGTTTGTTTATTTTTCTTCCTTTTATTGGCATTACAATTTTCATAAATTAGCTAGTCATATTTGCAGGTTGAATCCCGTAACAACAAATTGGAAATGCAATCTACAAGTAACAATTCACTTCTGGATGAGCTGGACAAGTTACTAGCGCGCTTGCGTATTCCTTCCGAGGTTTGTCTTATTACTAATTGGAACATGATATACTTTTTTTAGTCACATTGTGCATATTGACATGTAAACTTCAAAGTAAACCTTGAATTTCAGTTTTAGTTATTTTTCTCTGCTTTAATTTTGCAGTTTGCAGCATCATTAACTGGAGGTTCTTTTGATGAGGCACGCATGCTTAAAAATGTTGAAGCATGTGAATGGTTGACAGGGGCCATTCGCGGTCTTGAAGTGCCAAACCTGGATCCATGCTATGCAAACATGCGAGCAGTAAACCTCCATTGCATACTTTCTGATCTGCACTTTTTGATCACTGAAGAATTCTGTTTACTTCATATGTAGATATGCGAGTTTGTGAATGCTTGAGATAATTCAGTGTACATAAAAGGCAATATACCTGCTGCTGTGAAAATATAGATAAGCAAGTTGGAGATAGGGTGGTAAGGATGAAGTTAGGGAACTTTCATATTTGGAAGTCTATGTAAGGAAAAAAACGTGTATATATCTAGGACTCCTCTCATTTGCCTTAGGTTCCCATGTTTTATGTTTGTAATGGAACTGGCATCGACTAAATTGTTGATCATTTTTCCATAGAATTAATACATTCTGATGTTTGTTTCTCTATTTGTCCTTCAATCTCAAAGTTATTTTCATCTGAAAATTGTAGTACATCTGAACTAACACATACATATTCAAAACCTGTCCAGGTTAAGGAAAAGCGAGCAGAGTTGGAGAAATTGAAAAATACATTTGTTCGGAGAGCATCAGAATTCTTGAGAAACTACTTTTCTAGTTTGGTAGACTTTATGATAAGTGACAAGAGCTACTTTTCACAGGTATATTCTTGGCCTCTCTTTTTTTCTAAATAAAAAAAGGAGTACCTTTTTTTTTGGGTTTTCTTGAAGATCAAATATGTCAATTGGTCAATTGAACTTCATCTTGAGGTTCTTGTGGATGGTATACAGCGAGGGCAATTAAAGAGGCCTGATCATGCAGATCTAAGGTATAAGTGTAGGACTTATGCACGACTGCTGCAGCACTTAAAGGTTGTTATTCCTGGGCTCTATGATTTTAAACAGAAGCTGTTACCTTTCATGTATCTTATCTAATTTTTTGTTTACGTTTAATTTTCTTAATCAGAGTCTCGACAAGAATTGCTTGGGCCCTTTGAGGAAGGCATATTGTCATTCCCTCAACTTGCTCCTTCGTCGAGAGGTCAGGAGGAAAAACCAGTATTATATGATTATTTTGATAGCTTTCAACTTTTATTTCTATGTACAGTGTTTGACTTGTTAGGCGACATAACTTAAAGAAATCTCAAGGAATAAGATGCAATAGACATGCAATAAAACCTTATTGCATCAAAATTTCCCGATGCTTTTGCATTACTAAATGGAGTTACAATTCCTTGTGCCGTGATATATTAGAGCTACTTTGTGGATGAACCTCTATGTAAAATTCTTCCTGACATATATTCTTTGTGCTGTAAAATATGATTGGGAAGTCAGCATGCATGTCTATAATGGCCATAGTGTGCTGGACTTTATAGTAAAGTTATATATGAACACATAAATAAACATGAGTTTTGAACATGTATGGAGGACTCATAATCTTCTTTCTGATTTATGCTATTCAGGCTCGTGAATTTGCAAATGAACTTCGTGCAAGTACCAAAGCATCAAGAAATCCAACTGTTTGGCTTGAATCTTCTACAGGTTCCAGTCAAACAGGAAATAGTACAGATTCTTCCACAGTTTCTGAAGCATACTCAAAGATGCTTACCATCTTTATTCCACTTCTTGTAGATGAGGTAAATTTTTTTTTGCCTAAGCATGCATTCAATTTCAGTTAGGCTTATTGTCATACCAGTTTCTTTTTTTTTTTTTTGGCTATGTGCAGAGTTCCTTTTTTGCACATTTCATGTGCTTTGAAGTTCCTGCATTTGTCCCACCTGGTGCTCCTGCTAATGACACTAAAAATGGATCTGATGGCAATGATGCAAACGATGATGATCTCAGCCTTATGGATTCCAATGCAAATGGTATCAAACCTAGTAATTATGTTTCTTTTTTCATTAATAGATATCATCATCGTCCGCATTTTGAATTTTTAGTTGTTGGCAATTTTCCTGATGTTAAATTTCTTTCAATCTAGGTAATAATTCAAGTGAGTTGGGAACATTGAATGAAGCTCTTCAAGATCTGCTTGATGGAATCCAAGTACACTTTTCTTTTTCTTTTTTCTAACGGATCAGTTATATACTAATATACAGGTGTCTATACATGCATGCATGCATGCATGTATGCATAAATACATTTTGAAATTAGTGCAAATAACTAAATCTGAAATATGTTTTCTACACATTCTTATACTATATTTGCCAAGCTTTAGATAGAATACAAAACTTGGTTTAAACTTTGACCTATTTTTATTTTTGTGCTTACAGTAAGGATCTAATAATTAAGCATGATACATATAAATTTATAGATGCATAAATATATCTTGGGCTAATGTTGGATGGCATATGAAAGCTTGCATACACTGTCAGTGAGGTCACAAGTATTGCTAGGGTGAGAGGCATGCCTTTCACCTCATACACTTGATTGCTGCTAGGATGGTGGATCTGTGTCTTGGATCTTCTTGTTGTTTGATCTTACAGATTTGCTATTGTATTTACTTCATTGCTCTTTTGTGTACTAAAAATAAATATGTGAAAAAAATTGTGATTTAGATACACTCCTTATTTTTTGTTTGATGTACTGCTTGTTTCCTTTAATCAAATCATTAATTGAATTGAGGGAAAAAAATGCTAGTTGTCTATGTGCTTCTTAAGTAATGGGGTGTATGCTAATAAGGCTCTTTTATCCAACACATTAATATGTCCAACCCCCCTTATCCCATATCACTCAAAAGGTGCTTACATAGAATGGATGAAGAACATTATGGTGGGTTTTCCACGTGTATTGTGGTTTTTGTAGTCATTATTGTAACCAAGGTTTTACGTCCTGGCGGAATGGGGGTCGTCCTGGCTGTTTTGTCCTTTTCTTATAAGAAAACAAGATCGGGACAAGGTTGGGACTAGGGGTGGCAATTTGGTCTAAGTCGTCGGATACCCAATCTAATTTGACCCAAATGGGGTGGGTTTTACTCGATCCGATTAAAATCCAGGGCAGATACGAATTTTAGAAAATGTTGGTGCAGAATCTGGTTGTCGTCGGATCTAGCTGGAGTGGAGGTGGACGAGGTCGCCACCGGGGACCTGTAAAACAAAGTTCCGTTTGGAGCCGGTAGGGGTGGCTTCGGTAGGACCCTCCGACGATCAAGTCAGCTCTTCTGGCCAATAGAAATGGAGTGCTCTGAAATGAGTTCGGCAGAGTTTAGAGGAGAGGAGAGCTTAGAGTTAGCGTATCTGGAGGGTCCCTTTTTATAGGCGGTGCTTGATGGTGACAGCTACAGCTGCCTGATAGCAGACTGCTCGAGGTCCAACGGGATCAGTCGTGGAGGAAGGCACCGTCTACAGCGTCGTTTGCCATAGATTGATGGTGACAGCCATCACTGCCTGGTAGCGGATCGCTGTCATCTGCAGCGGATTGATGGCGACCGTTCGTCCAAATTTAATAGTCGTGGCTTTGAGAAAGCAGGCATTGATTGGTGGACTTCGGCATGTATCAATTCCAGAGGAGTTCGAACTCCTGGAGGAGTTCGGCCGAGGGGAAGCTCGGAAGGAGTTCGGCCGGAGGAGTGTGGAGGGAGTTCAGCTCTCGTAGGCGTCTAGCTGGAGGAGTGCGGCTAAAGTCGGTCACTGGGGAGTTCGAAAGGAGCTCGACCGCTGAGGAGTGCGGAGGAAGTTCGACTCTCGTAGGCGTCTGACTGGAGGAGTGCGGCTAAGGCTTGGCTGCTGGGAAGTTCGGAAGGAGCTCGGCTGCTGAGGAGTTCGGCTGACCGAAGGAGTTCAGCTAAGGCCCGACCGCTGGGGAGTTCGGAAGGAGCTCGACCGTTGAAAAGTTTGACTGGCTGAAGGAGTTCGGCTAAGACTCGGCCACTGGGGAGTTCGGCCGCTGAGGAGCTCGGCCGCTGAGGAGCTCGGCTGGCTGAAGGAGTTAGGCTAAGACTCGGGCGCTGAAGCTCTTCCGTGGCTATCGATTGCATTAAGCTGAGCGTCGGACTGGACTTTGGCAGGAGCGGGGTTTATTTCCAATAATAGTTCCCCCCACTCCCGAGTTCAAAACTCAAAGGCAGTGCAGAAAAGGCGACTGCCGAAATCCTCTTCTGGGCTCTGTGCCGATTCAGGTTGAAGCTCGGGGGAGATCTCATCTCCGGCCAAAGTTGATGTTGAAGTTGAAGCTCGAGGGAGATTTCATCTCCAGCCAAGGTTGACGCGGTCGCTCGGGAGAGATTTCATCTCCAGCCGAGGTTGGCTCGGTCGCTCGGAAGAGATCTTATCTTTAGCCGAGGTTGTCACAGTCGCTCGGAAGAGATCTTATCTCTAGCCGAGGTTGATGCGGACACTTGGGGGAGATCTTATCTCCTGCAATCGAGACCGGCTCGGACCCCTCGGGGGAGATCTTATCTTCTGTAGTCGAGGTTGATGCAGGCGCTCGGGGGAGATCTTATCTCCTGCAGCCGAGGTCGGCCCGGACCCTCGGGGGAAATCTTATCTCTTGCAACCGAGGTTGATGCGGGCGCTTGGGGGAGATCTTATCTCCTACAGCCGAGGCCGGTCCGGATCCTTGAGAATCTTATCTCTTGCGGTCGAGGTTGATCTGGGCGCTCGCAGGAGATCTTATCTCCTGCAGCCGAGGTTGTTTGCGGGGTGCTCGAAGGGGATCTTATCTCCTGCAGCCGAGGTCGGCTCGGATCCTCGGGAGATGTTATCTCCTGCGGCCGAGGTTGTTGCGGACACTTGGGGGAGATCTCATCTTCTGCAGCCGAGGTTGGTTTGGACCCTTAGGAAAAATCTTATCTCCTGCGGTCGAGGTTGTTGCGGGCGCTTGGGGAGATCTTATCTCCTGTAGTCCGAGGTTAGCCCGGTCGCTCGGGGGAGATCTTATCTCCTACAGCCGAGGTTTGTTGCGGACGCTCGAGGAAGATCTTATCTCCTACAACCGAGGTCGGCCCGGACCCTCGGAGGAGATCTTATTTCCTGCAGCCGAGGTTAATACGGGCGCTCGGGGAGATCTTATCTCCTGCAGCCAAGGTTGGCCCGGATTCTCGGGAGAGATCTTATCTCCTACGGCCGAGGTTGTTGCGGACGCTCGGAGGAGATCTTATCTCCTGCAGCTGAGGTTGGCCCAAGACCCTCAGGGGAGATCTTATCTCCTGCGGCCGAGGTTGTTTGCGGACGCTTGAAGGAGATTTTATTTCCTGCAGCCGAGGTTGGCCTGGTCGCTCGGGGAGATCTTATCTTCTGCAGCCGAGGTTGCCTCGGAGGAGATCTTATCTCCTGCAGCCGAGGTTGTTGCCGCGCGCTCGGGGAGAGATCTTATCTCCTGCAGCCTGAGGTCGGCTCGGAACCCTCGGGGGAGATCTTATCTCCTGCAGCTGAGGTTGATGCGAACGTTCGGGGGGAGATCTTATCTTCTGCAGCCGAGGTCGGTCCGGACGCTCGGGGGAGATCTTATCTCTTGCAGTCGAGATTGCCTCGGAAAAGATTTTATCTCCTACAGCCGAGGTCGGCTCGGACCCTCGGGGGAGATCTTATCTCTTGCAGCCAAGGTTGATGCGGACGCTTGGGGAGATCTTATCTCTGGTCGAGGTTGACTCGAGCGCTCGGGAGAGATCTTATCTCTAGCCGAGGTTGGCTCGGTCGGCTTATCTCGCAAGAAGATCTTATCTCTAGCTGAGGTTGTTGCGGTCACTCGGAATGGCCGAGGTTAGCCGAGGTTGTCACGATCGCTTGGGAGAGATCTTATCTCTAGCCGAGGTTGGCTCGGTCGCTCGGAAGAGATCTTATCTCTGGCCGAGGTTGTCCCGGTCGCTCGGAAGAGATCTTGTCTCTGACCGAGGTTGGCTCGGGCGCTCCAGAGAGATCTTATCTCTAGCCGAGGTTGGCTCGGACGCTCGGGAGAGATCTTATCTCTGGTCGAGGTTGCCTGATCGCTCGGAGAGATCTTATCTCTGGCCGAGGTTGTCGAGCGCTCGGAAGAGATCTTATCTCTAGCCGAGGTTGTCGCGGTCGCTCGGGAGAGATCTTATCTCTGGTCGAGGTTGTCAATCTCTGGCCGAGGTTGTCGCGGTCGCTCGGAAGAGATCTTATCTCTGGCCGAGGTTGAAAGATCTTGACCGGCTCATGTTAGGACGAGGTTCTCCTTCTGTTCCTAAAACGGTCACTATTGACTGCTTCTTTTCTGTCATCACGCAGTTTTTGCACCAAGAAACAATATTATTGAAACGGAAGAATTTTACCGAAGAAAAGTTACTAGCAGCACATCCCCGGATTTTCTATGCTTCAGGGTCGTGGGGGCGTTGTTCCTCCGAGTTTCCTTGGGCGGTAAGTCCTCTATCTCATGTTGGCCTTCTCAATTCGGAACAAGCTTCTCTTGGCTTTGACGCTGGGAGGCGGTCGATCTCCTTGTCGTTCCTCCCTCATTGGTGGTTTTAGCTTCTGGGGGGAGGACTTCTTCGCGCCCTTCAGTTGGGACTTTCTTGATGACGAGCTCGAGGGGGAGTTCGGCCTCGCTTGCGCTGGGGAGGTCGTGAGCGCGGCCGAACTTCATTCCGCCCTCCAGTGAAACCTTTGTCGAGGCTTCATTGATGACGAACTCGAGGGGGAGTTCGGCCTCGTTTGCGTTGGGGAGGTCGTGAGCGCGGCCGAACTTCATTCCGTCCTCCAGTGAAACCTTCTGGGGGAGAACTTCTGCTCTTTGTTTCTCCTTCCTAAGGGCGATTGGTATGCTAGGCCAAATGCTCTTTTTTAAGGCCGGTTTCTGGCATCCTGACGGCGGATTTGCTGGCAAAGTCGCCGTCGGAGGTTGCCGCACGGCCTACATCATCTCGGCAAGGCCACGAACTTGCTGGACCAGTAGGTTGAACTGCTCCGCATCTACTGCAGCTTCAGATGGAGCCTGGGTTGCCAGGACTGAAGCGGGAGCAGATGGACCTGGCACGGAGGCCGCCGATCGTCGAGGTGAAGCTCTCCTGGGAGGCATTCTTTTTTTAGAAAAGAATTCTAAAGAGGAAGAAGAGAGATCTCCGGAGAGGAAAGAGAGAAATCGTCGCCGAGCATTCCTTTAAGAACAAGGGGCCTCAAGAGCACCTCAAAAACAGAGGCGGTCCTTCCTCTATCGCCAAATCTGTTGGTACAGAATCTGGTTGTCGTTGGATCCAACTGGAGTGGAGGTGGACAAGGTCGCTGTCGGGGACCTGCAAAACAAAGCCCCGTCCGGAGCCGGTGGGGGTGGCTCCGGCAGGACCCTCCGACGATCAAGTCATCTCTTCTGGCCAACAGAAATGAAGTGCTCTAAAATGAGTTTGGCAAAGTTTAGAGGAGAGGAGAGTTTAGAGCTTAGAGTTAGCGTATCTGGAGGATCCCTTTTTATAGGCGGAGCTTGATGGTGACAGCTACAACTGCCTGATAGCAGGCCGCTCGAGGTCCGACGGGGTCAATCGCGGAGGAAGGCACCGTCTGCAGCACCGCCTGCCACAGATTGATGGTGACAGCTATCGCCGTCTGATAGCGGATCGCTGTCGCCTGTAGCAGACTGATGGCGATCATTCGTTCAGATTTAATAGCCGTGGCTCTGAGAAAGCAGGCATTGATTGGTGGACTTCGGCATGTATCAATTTCAGAGGAGTTTGGACTCCTGGAGGAGTTCAACCGAGGGGAAGCTCGGAAGAAGTTCGGCCGGAGGAGTGCGGAGAGAGTTCGGCTCTCGTAGGCGTCTGGCTGGAGGAGTGTGGCTAAGGCTTGGTCGCTGGAAAGTTCGGAAGGAACTTGGCCGCTGAGGAGTGCGGAGGGAGTTCGGCTCTTGTAGGCGTCTGGCTGGAGGAGTGTGGCTAAAGCTCGGTCGCTGGAGAGTTCGGAAGGAGCTCGGCCGCTGAGGAGTCCAGCTGGCCGAAGGAGTTCGGCTAAGGCACGACCGCTGGGGAGTTTGGAAGGAGCTCGGCCGCTGAAAAGTTCGGCTGGCTAAAGGAGTTCGGCTAAGACTCGGTCGCTGGGGAGTTTGGCAGGAGCTCGGCCGTTGAGGAGCTCGGCTGGCTGAAGGAGTTAGGCTAAGACTCGGGCGCTGAAGCTCTTCCGCGGCTATCGGTTGCATTAAGCTGAGCGTCGGACTGGACTTTGGCAGGAGCAGGATTTATCCCCAACAGAAAAAAATCCGAAATGGGTATGGGTTGGGTACGGATAATAGCATACCCCACTTCAAACCTGACCTGATACACACACACAATACCCAACACAAAACTCTAGCCATCTGAGCTTCCTATTATTCGGCCACTCCAATCCTCCCATCCAATTAGGACTCCTGAAGATAGGGCTGGAAGTGGGGCTCGAGCCAGCCCAAGGCCCATCGGGCCGAGCCAGCTTCGGATCGGGCTTCGGGCTTAGCCTGAAACCATTCTGGCCAGGCTCGGGCCAAAAAATAGACCCTATTTTATTTTTGGACCGGACTTGGGCTTATCTTTGGCCCGGCCTTGGCTCGGGCCTGATTAAAACCCACCCACACCCGACAACCCCCCGCCCCACCCTCGCGAACCCCCCTTCGGGCCTCCGCCCCCCCCAACCCCCTGCGAAACACCCCTCTCGTCCTCCCCGCCCGGTGCGAACACCCCCCTCGTCTCCCCCGACCCGTGCGAAACAACCCCTCGTCCTCTCCATTCGATGCGACCCCTCCACCCCTCCGCCTCGTAGCGACCCCCCTCCACCCTCCCCCGGTCCGCCTCTGTCGCGCCTCTCCCACCTCCATCGCACCCCTCCCCCACCTCCGTTCATGCCCCTCCCACCTCCGTCGCCTCCTCCCCCACCTCCGTCGCGCCCCTCCCTCTGTCGCCTCCTCTCCACCTCCGTCGCACCCCTCCTACCGTCGCTCTCCGTCATCGCCACCCTTCGCTCTGTCGCGCTCCGTCAACGTCACCGCCCCCCTCCCTCCATCGCGCTCCGTCGTTGCCACCAGCCGCCTCCATTGCCGAGGAAGTTGTAGGAGCAGAGTGGGTTGGCCCAATTGGGCTTGGGCTGGTATTTTTTCAAAAAAATCAGGTCTAAGCCTGGCCTGAAGCCAGAAATATTATTTTGAGCTAGGCTCGGGCAGGGCTATGGCCTGGCCTAGTTCCAGTCCTACCTAAAGATAGCAAAAACAAAGGAAAATCGAGAGAAAAGACTCCCCTTAAGCTTCCTTATTTGGCCACTCCAAGCCTTCCACCTGTTTGGGACTCCTGAGAATGGAAAGCATAGAGGAAATAGTGGGAGAAAATGAAGGAAAAATCAAGGAAAACAAAGAAAAAGTGGAACAAATTGAGAGATTAGATCTTTTCCCATAGATTGTCTTTTTTTTTTTTTTTTCCTTTTGGTTCTTTTTTTCTTTTTATTATCTTTTTTTAGAGATGTGGGAAAGGAGAGCACTTGAGAGAGATTGGAGGGGTTTCCTTGGTTCCGATTGGGTTTTTTCTCAAGTCTATGGGATTCTGTGCGAATTGTGGCGATGTGAGTTGGTTCCTTGAGGTTTTGAGAGCTTAAATCTTGTAGAAGCATGATATTTTGTAGGGTTAGGGATTTTTTATCGAAAGGATTCTTCTTTGGCTACAAAATTTTTTAATTTTGGGACTCTGTTCTCATTGATAATGATGTGGGGGCTCTTGACGGGGATCGCCGCGGCGGTGGCATTTTCGGTGGAGGATGGTTAGAGGTAATTGGGGGGGGGGGGGGGGGCATTTACATTTTTTTTAAAAAAAAAAATTGTGTAGGGATTTTAGTATACCGACCCGACCCGAGATGGGTATGGGCGGGTATGGTATGGGTTTCTTCTGGTTGGGCGGGGTATGGGTTGGTTTTTTTGGCGGGGGAGGTGTGGATATCGATTGATCCGACTAATATCCGAACCGTTGCCATTTCTAGTTGGGACTCCAAAACCCATCTATGTGGGGAGAGAAGAAAGGAAAGAAAGAAAGAATGGAAGGAAGATGAAGAAAAGAAAAAAGTAAAAGGAAAGAAGAAGAAAAATGAAAGAAAAAAAGGAAAGGAGAATAAAAAGAAAGGAAAGAGAGAAGAAGAAAAAGGTAATTAAGAAAGAAAGAAAGTAACAAAAAGAAAGAAAAGAAGGAGAAAGAAGAAAAAGAGAAAAAGAAGAAAAAGAAAGAAAAGAAGGAAAGAAAGAAAGAAGAGAAGAAAGAATGGAAAGAATAAGGGGAGGGAGACGGAAGATATCTACTGACAGGTTGGGATAGTGGGGCATCCCGTTTCATGGAGAAACCAGATACTAGGGGTGGCAATTTTATCCAACCCGCCGGGTACCCGACCTGATCCGATCCTAATGGGGTGGGTTTTACCCGATCCAATTGGAATCCTAAGTGGGTATGGATTCTAAAAAAAAAAAATATATCCGAAGCAGGTTTGGGTTGGGTATGGGGTAATGGTATGCCCCGACCTGAACCTGATCCAAGGTAACTTTAATGCATATATCTTCATTCTATTTCTTGGTTCTATTTCCTTCAACCATGCATGGGAAATACTTTAGTGCATCCCATTACCTTGCCTCACACACCACACCATAACTTGTCAGTTTATCACAATTGCCATGCATGACATTTTGGTCGTCATTACTTCTGCTATACAATGTTCACACCTCATCATATGGTGCTAATTGAGTAATCAACCACTTGGGCTCCAAAGTTGTATATTTGCTACTTACAGCTTGGCCACCACCTTGGTACCTGACCTATAATATTGGGTGCATCAGGGATGAGGTGGAAGTATATTGGCAATACAACTCCAGCTGACCGGCTAGCTGGTTTTGGAGCATATTCTGATAACTTTGCTGCGACCTAGTTAAGATAATGGAATAGAGTATTTCCCAGTAGTTTTTCTGCTGTCAACAAATAAAAAAAAAAACAGTCAAGTGCTTGGCATCAAACACAAACAAAAGCATATTCCACATGCATTTGATTATAACTTATGTTTTAATTGAACAAATGAATGCAATAAATACATACTAAATTTATAATATTATGTTTGTACCATGACTTACATTGTTTTAACAGCTGTATGCAGACGCACATATGCTTGCATCTATTTACATGTTTAAGTTCATATATTTGCTTGCATATATTCATGTATGTTTGTTCGAATTCAATACAAGCACATATTAGTTGAAAAATTCCATTGTTTTAGGTTAAAGTGATTCCACATATGAATTCCTAACTAAAAAGAAACATGCAGATCCATGTTAGTGCTTAGTAAAAGTTAAAACCTTTTTTTCAGAGAGAGAGAGAGAGAGACTGAAGGAAGACCCATCTAAGGTCAGTTTTGCATGTCTAAAAGAGATTTATGGTGGAACTACGCAAAAAGTTGCACTACGTTTGTGTAGACTTTATGATGCATCCATTATTCTTGTGAACCACTTCAAGTAGGTGGTTTTGTCCAAAAAAAAAAAAAAAGAATGTAGAGAGTTGCCTTCTCCATTTTGTTGTGAAGCAGCTATACATAAGCAAAACAGATGGAACTGAACCCATATTCTGAAAAAGGGGTTGAGGCTTGAATGACTTTGGACTAGACCGGGGTTTGAACTTTTTGACATTTTCAGCTGAAACCAATCTGTTTTGGCTGAGACCAAACTGAAACTGAACCCTGATTTTGGATTTCTGCCGAAACTGATCATTTTCGGTGGTTTCAGCCAGTTTCGATGAAACTAACTGAAATTAAAGCTTTCTTTTGTTGTTGGTCATATTAGGATTATTTTGTTAAGCATGTAGACTATATATTATCATTTTCAATGATGGTTCATTTTCTTTTTCTTGAATTAAAATAGAGTATTGATAAAACATGACTCTTGATGGGTTGAGGTATTTGACAAAGCTGTTGTCATTGTTCTCTATGAAGACCAATGTGAACAACTAGACACAACTCATTTAATAGGAAAACATCCTTTGTTATATAAAGAAATATAAAATTCTATAATTGCAACTATGTGATCATATGGTTACTTAACAGGAATAATGAGTGCCCACATCCGGTTTATGCCTGATGTGAACAACTAGACACAACTCATTTAATAGGAAAACATCCTTTGTCATATAAAGAATACAAAATTCTATAATTGCGACTATGTGATCATGCAGCTACTTAACAGGAATAATGAGTGCCCACATCCAGTTTATGCCTGAGTTCTACCAAAAAACTATATAAAAAAAAAAAGTGTTAAGCACTAAAATGCTACATAATTGCCAATATAATGAATTTTCAACCAATTGAAGTTCAAGAAGTAAATTATGTATATTATCCATCGGACAAAATACTATAATCCATTAATTTCACTTTTATGAAATATTAACTTCAGCGTCAGATTGTCAAAATAACTCATAAATAGAATCTAATAATCCATATAACATAAATTGTTCTAAAATATTATGTAATAAAATTTTCTGGCTTCTTGATTTTATTCTTCTTCTCTCTTTTTTTGAAGTTTTCTTTTTCCTTTTCGACTGAAACTCCAAAACTTGGAGTGAAACTTCTATAACCGCCAAAATTTCTGAAACCAAAACTCCACTGGCCCATCCGAAACCAAAATCAAAAGTAAGTATTCAAACCTTGATTAAAATGCAAGGTGTCCTAAAATCAGTGTTCCTCAGATGGAATATGGCCATAATATCGGTATAGCATCTTATTGCGATTAAGGTTGTCAATAGGCCAGGGCTGCTTGATTACCCCAATGACCTGCACTGCATATGTCCGAGCTTCAAGCTGAGCAAACCTGCAGGATGGACAGGCTGGTTAATTTTTATAAAGGTATGGACGGATTAAGTCTGATTATGGTTCCTGCCTGGCCCAACAAGAGCCTATCTTTGCAGATGCTTGGGCATATGGATTATGTGGGCCAGTTTCTGGTCGATCTTGGGCCTGGGCTTGGTTATCTCTTTAGCAGGCTGGACTTTCATTGACTTGGTCAAGCCAGTTGAATCCCCTAGCTGCAGATCCTTCAGACCAATACAGTTTAGTTGTTATATTAGATTTTTATAAATAATAATCTTGGTTAATACCTCCACTGATACCTCCTAGTGGTTAGTTGTATCCCTCTAGAAAAGCATTGAAGTTAAGGCTGAAGTTCATACTCAAGAATTTCATTCTCTGCAAGCCGTAGATTCTATTGCATCTATTTCGACAAGTCAGCATGAGATTGAACTTGTTAGGAGGACTTTACAAAGTTGACTGTACTGCTATGCAATTGGAATCCTACATTTAGTTAACTATGTTTATGCTTTGTTCTTATGCAGGAACCTAACAAATAGCTATCAGCTTGGTGGTAACTCGCACATTGCGACAGTTACCTCCCCTGTCAGAAGTTCAAACTTTTTTACCTGCAATTTTTTTACAATAACAGTTGCATATGCACCAAAGTTATTTACTGTTTCTAGCTAGATGATAACATGCTGGTGCAAAAGAAAATGGCCTGTCTTTACAGAATGAAGAACAATATGCAATATATTAATGGCACCTCATATTTTTTGAAAGCGTAGATGCTTAACATACCAGAAGTGAACACAGATAGTTTGAGAGTAAGCATTACTTGTATATGAAAAAAAGGTAAAAAATAATCAAAAATCAAAAAAAAATTATTAACTTTATTCTCCAAAAGAAAAAAGAGTAGTTAGTAACTTTATGATGCCAAGAAGTCCAACACGTCTTCAATTGCTGTTTTTTTTTCATATTATCAATGGTTTTAATAAAAATAGAATTTTTATTTTTATTGGATGTATAAAAGTTTAGCATCATCTTCAACCGTTCCTCTCTGAAGCTGTTATTGTCTGTTTAAAGACTTTACTAGGTAAAATCTTGTTAGTGATGCATTTGCTTGATTGTTTAGTTTTCCCCTTAAAGAATGAACTAGGTAGTAATTACTACTAAACCAAGCAATTCAGATGTGTAACCATACTAGAATTGGTTTGTTTGACATATCTTCGCCATATACTAATTCAAATAGTTCTCCATTATGTAGTAGTAGCATATTTTTTCTATCATAATGATCTGCAACTCTCCTTGGTTCAGTTGATAGTTCTACATTCTGTTTTATTTATATTATGTGAATAGTTATTTATTCAGCCAAATTAGTATGTTAACTTCATTTTGCTTACTCAAAGTTGAATATATTCATATGACTTGTTTTTTTTACTAATAATCCATGCTACATTTCTTCATTTTTTTAAATGCTATTTTATGGTTCCAGTTTAAAAATTATCTATACTTTGTATACATTAACTGTGACTCAACTGATCTGTCGGCAATAATTTTCTGAAAATTATAAGTGTATTCTTTTTGACTTGCAGAATGTAATATACTGTTCTTTATTTTTCTCAGGAAGACTTCTATGCAGTGGTAGATTGGGCATACAAAATTGATCCTTTGCGCTGCATATCAATGCATGGTATCACAGAGCGCTACCTTTCTGGTCAGAAAGCTGATGCAGCAGGATTTGTGCGTAAGTTGCTAAATGACTTGGAGTCAAAATTATCAAGTCAGTTTGGCAGGGTTAGTGCTGTCCTTGACCATCCAAAAGATTATGCATATCTTTTGTTTAAAAGGAAGCTCCTTTTATCTCTCTCATGTAACTGCTTGTCTGCATTTGCAGTTTGTTGATGAAGCTTGCCATCAGATTGAGAGGAATGAACGTAATGTACGGCAAATGGGAGTTCTATCTTATATCCCAAGGTATAAGCTGTCTTGAACTTTGGCACTTGTTCTGTGATTTGGTTGCATATGTGTGACGTTCCCATGTTACATTCCCTGGTTCATAATTTTATATATGAAATATTTATGCTAGAGGTAGGAATGAGTTAATTGGGTTAGATTTCGAATCAGGTCAGCTACATACTCCCATTTTAAAGTGACCATATGCTTGATCTGAAGTCCATACATCATCCGACCTACTTGACTGGCCTACAGCTGCAAAGTGGCCAGTCCTTGACCTAATTTAACCCGATACAATGCTATGGTTACTAGGTCCAAAGTTTGAAACATGATCAAAAGCTAGCAGCTTTCCAACCCCAAATCAAAATTAATTTTTTTTATTAAAAAAAAACTAAATTCCAAGCTTATAGAGATGAGAGTGGGCAAAGGTAGGTTTCCAGACCTTCCATATAAAGCTCTATTGTTTTCTTGGAGTTTGCAGCCCCTAGCCAAAATATGGAAGGGGCAAATTAAGGGAGGGAGAGAGGAGAAGAAGGTAGATTGGAGTTAGATTGTGACTCTTCAAGAATGTTGATTAGAGTTTGGATGGTTGCTGCTCCCCAATATCAAGCTTGCTGCTGCCAGAAGTGGCCAAGAAGTCACCAGTTTAGGGGGGTTGGGTGCAGTTAGGGCACAAGGGGTAGGAGGCCTCCAGGAGATTTTAGCAAAGAAGTTATATTGTATTATATTTTTATTTCTTGTTCCTTTATGTTATGCATGACCAAATCAAATTGAATTGATAGTGGGGCTTTCATCCGGATATCAGGGATAGCCTTTTAAAAATAAAATAAAATTCTAAAAAGGTATGGCAAAGTTGCTTATGTTGAGATTTGCTTGAATTTCATTTGTAATTTCATGGTTGCCACTAAATATTACATAAAACAGGCAAATTATACATTATATGTGTATTATAAGGAATTTATCTTGGCCCTTCTAATCCAACCTAGTAAAATAACCCAAAATGGTTGTGATTCCAATTTGGACCTCGTTTGAAGTTCTAAGTCAAGACATCCGACCTATGGATTGTAATGTTGCCTACCATGTAGATGTTGATGACTTCATGTTGTGATATTATATCTTGTTGTGCTGTGTGTTCCAATTATGATTTCTTTTAAGGCATGTTTAGTTGGGAGGAGTTGGACTCTGGAATGGGAATAGGAACAAGTGACTCCTATTCTAGCCATTTGCTGGAGGGAGTCTCATTCCAATTCCAAGGGGCAATGGGAATGCAGCAATCTCCCAAAACCTATTCCCTACTCTCTCCTAGGATTCAAATTCTATTCCGATTTCAGTCACAAACCAAACACATCGGGGATTGGGCCATTTTGGTCACGATTGGAATCAGAATCGGAATGGATTGGAATGAGAATCAGAATGGCCATATCCCTGATGTGTTTTGTTCATGACTGATGTATGTGTTTTGTTCGTGACTGATGTTGGAATCGGAATCAGAATGGAATTTGAATCCTAGGGGAGAGTAAAGATTAGGTTTCGGACGATTGGTGCATTCCCATTCCCCCGTGGAATCGAAATAGAACTTCCCCCCAGCCAAATGGCCGGAATGGGAGTTACTTATTTCCATTCCCATTCTAGAGTCCAACTCCCCCAACCAAACATGCCCTTAGTGTATTGAACTCAATGTAGTTCTACTCTATACCAAGGATTCTATATGTTTATTTTGATAATTCTACAAGGCTTCTATATATTTTATTTTGATAATTCTGATTTACATTGTTTCCATTAATATGTAAACCATGACAATATAACACATATTGGCTTTCTACTTGTCCGTTGTCTTTTTCATTGGGAATGTTTAGTCCATTAAATTGATGTGAAAAGCTTGTGTTGGAGGAGACCTTAGCTTCTCTCTCTCTTTTTTTCTTTTTTCTCTGGTTGATGCTCGGTAGGTTGCTGTAGTTCGATCAGCCATTTTTTTAGGTTGATGCTTGGCAGGTTGCTGAAGTTAGATCAGCCATTTCTTAAAAAAGTTAGAGTTCTTGGTAAACAATTAAGCTGGAGTAAATTCCTTTGAATATATAGTTTTATGCAATTACATATGCAGACTATTGTAACCCTGGTGGTGTACCAGAGCTTACTTAAAGGCAAGCAGCTGCAGTTTTAATTTGGATCTGAATTATCTTCTAATTTTCAGTTTTTTCTCTGCAATTACTGAAAAAAGTTTATATTTTGAGGCAGAGTTAATGTGGATAATATGCAACTCAGGACTGACCAGATCTGATTTCTGATCCATAATCAGCAGAACTGTGCTGTGCAAACAGAAAACCCTCAGAGAAAAGGACAAGGGAATAAAGAGGGTAGAAGAAGTAGAAATAGAACAAGAAGAAGAGTAAAGAAGGGAAGGGAAAAGAGGCTTGCGGCTTTTTTTTCTTCCCGCTCTCGATCATAATTCAAGTAGTAAGCTCCATCCAAGAACAGCTGGCTAAAAGTTGTTTGTTTTTGGTTTAATTAGCAGGGTTTCCTACTCTCAATGGGATATTTAAATAACAAAATAAATCTAGATGCTGACTGAAATCTTCCACAGCATAGAATAGTTGGATGCTTTTTTGACTCATATAAGGGACTCCTAAATGAGTAATATCAATAATTCCCATTCTTTATTGTCTGGCTGACCGCCGTACTAGACTTACATTAGGGCTTCTTATCATAGGAAATCAGCAGCCAACAAATCCCTGAATTGAAGGGACCTGCTGTCGGACATCTAAACTATCTCTAAAAATCACAAAAAAGGAATCCTTCTGTTTTGTGAATTTAGGGCCTAAGATAAAACCAATTAGAACTAATCTTTGCTGGCTTTTCTTTGCTCAGCAAGGGCCCAAAAAAAAAAAAAAAGCTCTTGCATTGATGTTCTTTTGAGGCCCTTTGCTGCATCAGGCTTCATTGCTTCTATCATCTAGCTAATAAATTGCAATATCTAACCATTTTTGTTATATATTTTGGTGTCCTATAATATTCACTTAACTGAATGTATAAACGTTTAATTTGTGCACTTATCTTTCGCATGTTTGGGTTTCTTTCCCTGTTATGTAGATTTGCTACTCTTGCAACACGAATGGAGCAATACATCCAGGGACATTCCAGGGATTTGGTTGATCAGGCATACATGAAATTAGTGAGTGTATAAGCTGCCATTCAATTTGTATACTTTGTGTCTCTTCTTTTTTGTTTTCTCAAATCAAAGAAACTGTTGCTGTTACTTCATGCTATGCAGCAGCTGCATTTAGCTTTGGAATTAGAATACCTGGTTTGAGTCAGCCTCTATGTAGCAACTGATCAACATGATCTTGAATGATCAACCTATATATCATCTGAGGGTGTTAGATAAAATGCATCATCTAAATTTCCTCTCTTGAAAACAAGAAAGAAAAAGGGGCACTGTAATGATTTGAAAGTTCGAAACAGGTTAGCACAATGTTTGTGACTTTGGAGAAAATTGCGCAAAGTGACCCGAAGTATGCTGATATTGTACTGTTGGAGAACTATGCAGCTTTCCAGAATAGGTAATTGTAAAATTAGTTTGTCATATCCTTTGCTGTCCTCTAAATTGATGCTATTTTGCTTGTTGGTTTATGATGTTAATTTCAGTTGAGCTAATCTGCCCAACTTTTAGATCAGATATAGTATTAACTTGTAGAAGCATATATTTGGATGCAGTCTTTATGATTTAGCAAATGTCGTGCCCACACTTGCGAAGTTCTATCATCAGGCTAGTGAAGCTTATGAACAGGCTTGTACACGCCATATAAATATGATCATTGACATTGTAAGTGCCTTGTTTCTGGATTTAGGCAACGCTGTTACTTCTTCGAGATGGAAGCTTCTTGATTTAGATATTTCTGTAGATCTGTTTGGTTTTTACACTAATGAGCTTCCCATGAAATTTCAGATGGGAATATATGCTTGTTAGGTGTTAATATCAAAACTCCATGTAAGTTTGCTTTGTTTTGCAGCAATTCGAAAGATTATTTCAGTTTGCCCGGAAAATAGAGGATTTGATGTACACAATTACTCCTGAAGAGGTGAGGGAATCATGAAACCTTCATGATCATTATGTTGGTATACTTCTGTGTTTCTATCAAAGCAATTTTTTTCCATTATTTTACAAATTTCAAACAAGTCCTAATGGATAGAACTTGTGATTAACAAGATAATATGTCTTCTGAACATCCAAACACAATGGATTGTCCTCAGCATACTAAGCAGGGACATTTGGATGTTCCTTGTACGGGCTCATTCTGTAAATATTCATCAGCTCTCAGTCATACTAATTTAGTTAAAAATTATCATGAGCCATAGAACATATAATCCAATTAGCTGCATTCTTGCATGTGGAGTTATACATACAGCTCTGATGAAATGATTGCGCATTGCTTAACAAGAATGTTCTAATATCTAGAACTGATGCATTTGTTTTGCATACTACAAACAGAATGTCTCTATATATTTAACAAAAAGACCTCTATTCATAGAAAAGAGGAAAACAACATTACTGGTTTGAACTTTGAAGTCAGTCTGCTTAAACAACTTAATGGGGATATACAAATTCATGATCATAGATGAACAACCAGGTTCATGCACACTAGAGGTGCCTAGTTTGAACCTGAGTTAGACAGCTAATTGGCTCTGATAAGGAAAGATACCAAAATCTGTGTCGATAGATTTAGCAAATATGAGAGGAAGATCTAAGATAACATGGAAGGAAGTTGTGAGAAGTTTGAAGAGCTTGCAATGATGCTAGAGCTATAGCTCTTGGTAGGAATTCTCAGTGATGCAGATCTGTAAAACGATCCCAAACAATTGGGATAAAGCTTGATCATTACTGTTCTGGTTGTGGTAGAGTAGTAATTTGGTAAAAGGCCATTTATTGGAAAGGAAAAGTGCAACTCACTCAGGAAACTGATTGTTGGCAATTACTGCAATTGATTTGTCTCTATTTTTTTTTTTTCACTTTCTTTAATTCTTCCTTCAATGTATCACTTTTGAGCTTAACTTTTCTAGTTGCATGTTAAATCAGTTCTGAAGTTCCTTTGTTCATGAAAGATTCCTCTACATTCATTAGGGCATTGGATGATTTACGTGTTGAGATGTCTGAATATCTGATTCGCTTTCTTTGATTTCACCATTGAATTTATCATACTGGGGCTTGCCTTCTCTATTTTGTAACCAGTTTTAAAGCTCTTGTTTATGAACAATTGCTCTAAATTCACAAGGGCCTTCTATAAGATGCAGGCTAAATTCTCTAAAACCAACAGTGCTGTCAGATTGATTCTAATTGAAATATAACTGTTCGGTTTAAGTATTTCAGGCATGTTTGCAATTGTTTGGATTTTCATTTTGGATGATTTATCCTCAAATCTGGTTGGAAATAGAAAAATCTATATCAAAGTAAAGAGATGAGAGTCTCTTGAACACAGAACTCTGCATATGATGGAAGAGGAACATAGGCCTTTTTATATATGATTAGACTTGGATTCTAAGGCTAAAGCTAAGTATATACACCTTAATAGGCCAAAACTAGGTTGAAGCAAAGATCATCTATTAAGCCTCTAAAATGGGATATGATTTCTGGACTAAATAATGACTAGTTCAATGACGGAGTTTCATTTCTAAATTTAAAATATTGTTGTGTCTGATGTCAAGGATCATATATCAGTAGGGTATTTGGAGTTCTTTAAACACTGTTCATCATTGTGGCTGCTGAACACGTGCAACAACTGGAGCATGTTTCTATTTCTTTCTGCACCCTATCTCATGCAGAAGCCATAACTCATTTCATGAAGAGAAGGGCATAAAAGACAGGCATCTCAGGAGGGTTTGATGAAGTTGTTTGATCAAAGATACCAAAATGGCAACCATAACTAGTTTATAACTAATAGGCTTTCAATCCATCATATCAACAAGGTGATGGTGTGTACCATGATATGATAGAGAAAGATCGCTAAAGATTTCTAAACCTTTAGCTTCCCAATCTTGTTTATCCTGAAAAGTAAATTCGCAGAACTTGAGATGATGAATTTTTAATCAGATGACAGTCAGAGCTTTCTTTTTGATGAACCAAGTGAGTTCCTTATCAATAAATTTATGATATAAAAAAAATCTACTTTGTTAACATTTTTTTACAGTAAGAAGTCATGTTTATGCTGGACCTTAGACCGTGTATTTGACATTCAGAAATTTGCGTTAGTTGACCCTTTTAATGATATCTTTAGCATAATACCCTACCTTTTAAGCAGCTTTTATGACCTTTCCATACTTTTCGTCTCTTGACATACAATTATGCTCAGTAATATTGCATCTAGAATTGATCTTAATAGAGCACTATTTTAGTTGTAAACCTTAGTAGTGTCTATTTTAAATGATTCAGTATGGCACAATTAACTTCTAGTTTAACTCCAAAAAGTTTGTGCAGATGGTATCATCTTATGGTATTATTCATGTTGGATCCAATTTTTGAGTTCAGGAAGCCATTAGGTTTGGTGTCCTGATTGAAACCATCTTTGACTAGTATGGCTGTGGTGAACATTGAGGACCCCTGTCATTGCAGACCCTTGCTTTTGTAGGTCTTATTTGTACCATTTGTTGTGTTTATTATTAATTCATTCTTGACTCTTTCATGACAATACAAATAGCATTTAGAAGCCATGTAATTATATCTGCTGATTGATGTGTCTGACAGTTGGTTTTAAATGCACAGATCCCTTTCCAGCTGGGACTTTCAAAAATGGATCTCAGGAAAGTGTTGAAATCCACCTTATCTGGAGTAAGTCAGAGCACATCTTCGTACTCCTTATCTCCAGCATAGTTACTAGGAAACATATATTTCCCTCTCATATTAAGAGTTTCATTAGAGAAATAATTTGAAAACAAATTTTGATTTCACTTCCACGAAAGATGGCTGAATATGCATGGGATTCTTACAAAAATTCTTACTTTATAATTAAAGTGCAGGAGAAACTAGTGGAAAACTATTTGCAAATTAGTTTTTGTTTTTTTGATGTATTTCATACATGTTTCCTGCTTGTTTTGACATATGGGTTCCTGTTTCCTGCTGTCGAAAATTTTCAAACCACCATTTCCCACTTTCTGCTTAATTATTCCATAATACAAATCCTGTTTCGGCAACTGTAATGTCCATAACACCAATCTGATGTCAATTTCTCCCACTGCAGATTGACAAGTCAATCAGTGCTATGTTTAGGAAGTTACAGAAGAATTTGACCTCTGAGGAGTTGTTACCTTCGTTGTGGGAAAAATGCAAGGTATTCCGCCATCTTCACTGATTTGTTTACTATCTGAACGCTGAGATGCGATTAAAAGTTTTTCTAACGTAAGCAAATTAGCAATTCACCTAAATGTCTTTAAAAATCCTTTAGTTTTAGGTAATTTTGCTATTAAAGAAATTTAAGGTTGCAGTCAGAATCATAAATTGTGCAGAAGAGCTGATTTATTATTGAAAAGTAACACCTATTACTGGAAAAAAAGAGCTACCATGTTATCCAGGATGGAGACCATCTTTTTTCTTTTTTCTTTTTTCTTTCTTCTTTCCCTTTCAATTGTGCTTTTTTCTTGACAGTTATTTGTGAAATTGTTATTTGCATTTTGACGTGATTTAAAATTTTAAATGCCTTTTTGGCATTTTGCTTATTTTATAATGACTGCAAAATAACATAAAACTGGAACCATATTATTGAGACAATATTTGAAGGTTATGGTTATACATTTGATTTAAAAATGGAAAATAACACTTAAGTATCAGATTTCCAAAAGCTGCAGTAAACTTCATTTATAGAGACCACGGAGAGAATTAGGATACATTGTATTTGGAAACTGGATGTTAGGTGGATATTATCTAATTGGTGCCTTTTCCATGTTCTGGTGTTATGGCACTGGCATGATATCTGATAATATCCTATAAGAAATTGACTAAAAGCTGTGCAGCCCTTGGGAATGCTTTATCCTTGGTGGGATGAAATGGAGAATAAAGGTCAATAAAGAGTCTTGTTGGTTAATCTTTCAAGATGGTCGATGTGGAAATGCATGTCATTTGTATATTTAATGAGTATGAACTTTGGTTTATGGGGTTGCAATGCACCTATTTGACCAAGTAGCGCTTTTGATTCTATGTAGGCACAAACGAAGTGGACTCTTAATCCATGTGTATATGCCATGTTTTGTATATTAAACCTTTTGCATGTGGCTAAGTTTATGGCACAATATTTTGGGAAAAAGTGAAAATAGAACTGCTTGGTTAATGGATATTTAAAAACACTGCTGCAATTCAGCATTTCGAGACTTAGGTGATAATTTTTATGGGATCTCAAGTAAGATTTTGGGGTCTGCTTGAATGTTTGAATATAGTATTTGTTGATTAGATATGCTGCAATTAGAGAAATCTGAGAAAGGAAACTAGTTAATGGAGATGCTTATAGGATGGATAAGGGCCATAAAGTCCATTATACTTAAGGTTTTAGGTACAAGATATCTCGCCATTTTAGCCGAACATATTATTTGACAGGATCAGAAGCATCTTTGGCAAGCTGTGATCCCTTTGATCACCCTGTCTGGACCACCTTTGCTCGGAGCTCATTATCCCTAAGATGTTAGGTAAGATATGTCATCATTTTAACTGTACATGTTATTTGGATTTTATCTGGATTGAAAGCATCTTCAGCAAGCTGCAACCCCTTTGATCGCCCTGTAGTTGGACCACTTCTGCCTGGAGCTCCTGAAGAGTTGGGAATGTTGTTTATGGGTAAGCTCATATGGTGTCCAAACAGGCTCTTATTGTTTGTCTCTGGACATGCCATTGGACCCTTCGACTCCCATCTCTTTCTTCTCACCATCATTTATCATACATATATATATAAGGTCATGGCCTGGGGTTTAGAATGCTGGCATGGCCTGGGGTTTAGAATGCTGGCATAGCTGCGAGGTTTACATTGTGTGCCATATGGCAACACCTTTAGGTTATTTCTTTCTGGTTGTTTTTCTTGTTATCTTCTTGTAAATGCTATAAATAACGAATCTTCTTCTTTAAACAATCTTGCCACCAACTTGTCACTGTGGGACTGACTGCAGCTAATTCATCACTTCTTCCCTAATCACATCTAATGAAAATATGAAGGATACTAAATGGAAAGATATTGCATCAAATGCTTCCAAGGAAATATGTGCGAGAGTACTGTGGTAATCATCTGACATTTACCATTTAACATTGCAGAAAGAGTTTTTGGACAAGTATGAAAGCTTTGTTCAACTGGTTGCCAAGGTTTACCCAAATGAGACCATCCCATCAGTGGAAGAAATGAGAGACCTTGCTTCACAGTAATATACATGTACATATTAATGTTGTAACATTTCCCGTTGTAGAGGTGATTTAATTTCCCCTTGTTGTTCTCCTTTTCTTGTGCTATTCATTTCATTCGATTTGTAAGAATTTTTTGCCAGTTTTTTGGTGGATGGTCATATTCTGCTGATCTACGGGAACACCTGTATGATTGTGACATTGTGTGCGACATTTAGAGGCCATTCTACTTTTTCTGGAAGAGATGTTTATCTCAACCAGTGATATGCTTATGATAATTTCCTTTCTTTCAAATGTATAATCTACCAAAATCCTTGGACTACAAAGAATTGGATGGATGGTTGTTGCACCATCCTAAACAAATATGAAGGTTAATCATTTTTCATTACATGGAGAATTATCCTCGTTTAAGTAATCCTGTTTCTGTGGGAAGGTAATATGGAATTCTTAAGTTCTACTACTGCGCGTTACCTGCAGCTGTTTCTCGTACCATCTTCTATACTTGCTCTCCTTGGTGTCAAGCAATTTTTTCCTCCTCTTTGGTAATCTGAAATTTTTATTAGCTGGTGTTCCATCTCAGCTGAAATATATTAATCTTGAGAATTGGTATATCATGTTTGTGACAATTTTTAAGAGGCAGGAGTTGATTCCACCATCATAATTTTACCACTTGACGTTACAGTCCCCCTTCTGGTTTTGCTCGTTTCACATTATTTCCAGGGGAGATTAGTGTATTTGTAGTTGAAGGTGAGGGGATATTTAAAGTGAGGAATGCCTCTCTTGCTTTAGAATCATGCAGGCATGTTGGCTCGTGCAATATAAACGGCTGGGGTTGATGCATGTGCTTTAATGGGTTCTCGAAGAACTTTTGGGGAACGCTAATGGCCATCTCCTTAAAAAAAAATAAAAGGCCTTCTTTTTGTTGAACCACTGAAGGCAAATCGACATCGCCAGCAAACTTTCGCACCAACCCTCCATATATGGCGCCAATTACTAAGTTTGCACCCTCTTTATTGTAGTAATAGTCGTATTCGAATCTGTATTTATATATATAATAACACTACGTATAAAAGTGCAAACAATTTCTGGTTCAAAATTTATCAACACCTTTGAGTCTAATGGAAGCAATCTTGACCATTGAAACTATGTGAAGAATTTCTAATATGACTAAATTCTGAAAACATGTTAAAAATTATTAGCTTATAGTTTTTGGTTATTTTATAATCTAAAAAATATTTCGAATTTTGTTGAGGAGTGTTAAATACCAGTAGTTCAGTCGGGGAAAATTAATATTTCTATGCAAAATTGAAATTTTCAAAAATTGGGAGAACATCACCATTGAATTATCATTATAAATATCGATCATTATTTTGATAGAAAACCATTAGCATTTCATAAATAATCATGAAATATTAATTACACATCTTAAAAATATCTTTTCTAGTAAATACAATGTCTTTCTAACATTTGTTGTGAAAAAAATATTTCTTCCCAAAAATTGTTGGTTCCATGTAGAACGTAAAGATTTCCATCGCTTGATCTAGTAGATCTCTAAACTATAATTCTAAGATGAATTGCAATATAATAGTTATAAATGTTATTTAATTATATAATAATTGTATGGTTGATCTTATGTAACATAATAATTATCTTAAATGTTTTTTATTTTTCAAAATTATAATTCTAATTTGAATGCCTCAAGTAACTCGATTTTGATAAATTTAATTAAGTAATGATCAATTATAAATTTTAATTTTTATTTCTACATGTGTACTTGCATGCGAACATTTCTTATTTAGTTATTCCGCACATACAAACACGTGGCTACTAAATTTTAAAAATTTCAAAATTAATCACCTATAATTTTTTGAAAAAAAAAGATTATTGTGACGAAAATAGTGTGAATTTCTCGACTGATATAATTAAAGAATTTCTAAGCTTAGAGTTTGGACGGGTGGGAAGAAAATAAGATTTTTGGGCATGGAGATTGGTACTAATAATAAAGAAAGATTGGTAAGGAATTATGGTGCTGAGGTTGAAAATAAGGGCATTGTTTAAAGAAGTGGACGGAGGCAATAAGTTTACAGGGTAAGAAGGTTGGGAGAGAATTCTAGCAATGACAAAGAAAGAGTGTCATGATAACGGATATTTTGCAATGGAGGAAACTGATTACTAAACAAAAACTAGAGTTTCACTTTTACGGTGAAAAAAAAAAGAAAGTTAAATTATGGGATGATGAATGAGAGAGAAAAAGAGAACCGGGGGGAAATTATGGAATGATCAATTAGGATGAATGAGAGAGAAAGAGAGAACCGAGGGGGTGGGGGGGTGCCGGGGGGCGGGCGTTGTAAGATACCCCGGAGGGTCAAAAAGGTGAAACAAAGAAAAAGATGGTTCGCATGGAATAAATTGTCGGTAGAAGTCTCAAATCTTGAGGCTTGAGCCGAGACTATTTTACATTCATCGGGACAGGGGAGATAGGATGATAGAAATCCTATAAGGGCGCATTTAATTTGTAATCGGAATTAGAATAACAGTGAATTGGAGTGGATATCGGAATGACCATATACCCTAAAATACTTGGTTCATGACTGGAATTGAACTGAAATTTGAATACTTGAATAAAAAGTAGAGATTAGATATTAGAAAATTGGGGTACTCTCATTCGTTTTTGGGCTTGGAATGCAAATAAGAATCTCCCAAATCAAATTGGAATGAAAATTACTAACTCTCATTCTCATTGCTGGGTCCAACTCTCTCCAACCTAACATACAAGTTCTTATCACTAACATCTACTAATCACAAAATACATTATTGAAAGATCTTCATGTATTAATCATTCAAGTGATTTTGGCTTTATAGAAGAAATGTAAAATATGCGTGTAGATAAGACGGCCAGCAATCAAACTGCATGAATGATACAAAGTCACTCGTAATTTGTGAACAGATCCAGATGTCCAAAATATAACATATATGTACCGACCATGATATCATGCTTCATTATTCGTGAAAAATGGCCAATTGAAATGATTTAAATTAGTTTCCAGTATATAGAGCTGAATATGTCCTGACGCTTAAATACATGAGGCTGCCGTGATTGTGAGCTACTGCAACTTTAGGAGTCATGAGCCATCATCCAACTTAAACCTATGCTTTGGACGGCACGTTAGACGAGCTTGCTTCCCCTTGCAGAGGAACCAATGATGTAATTAGATCATTATATTCATTTCCAGTAAGTAAACAAAATAATAATAATAAATTATTTTTTTGCTTTATCAATGTACAAGTCAAAGCAAGTCATGACACGTTCTATTTTTTCTCCGACATGTACAAATCAATTTCGTTGTGTTGTTCCAAATTTTGAATCATGGTTAGGATTATCCCATTTAATGGATTATGACATCTAATATTGACACACAAATAAAATAGTTGCATTTTGTTTACCTAAATTGTCTTATATTATATTTTAATACTTTGCGGAATAGTTATCAAAATAAAAATTACATTTCCGCTCATTTTCCGCTCATTGGGAGCTAATTATTACTGTCTCAAGACCAATGAATGCATTTATAATATAAATTAGGCGTTTATATTTATCCATGCAACATATCTATAGTCGGTGTTTGAATAAAAATAATGGATTGAACACAATATGGTGGTTTGTTTAAACATTACTAGCAACCAGCCAGACATTTGTATTACACATTTGAGAAACATAAAAATTTTAAACTGCATAATATATTTTATATGAAATAGTAAAACTTTCTCACATGTTTCCACACATATAAAAACACTACCCACGTTATATTTTTCTCATATTTCCTCAAGTTTTTATCTACAGACATATTTTACAAAATTCTCGAAATAAAATAGGGAGAGTTAGATGCAGCTCAAAAGTGCTTGAAGGCGCATCATCGTCTCTACCTCAACAAAAATATTGGTAAGTTAAGAGAGTAAATTTGCTTTATTATCATCGCTGCATCAAAATCTCTCCTGACGTAAATCCCCAACTTCAGGAAAAAAAAAAATCACTAAAACTAAATTCAAAATTTTAAAAAATAACAATAGAATCAATCCTTGGCCTAACTATAAACCAGATATAACAACGTAGAAAACAGAGGAATTATGTTGTATAAAATACAACAATAAGAATTAGATTATCAGCAACAAAAATATCTGGTTTATTAGGCAGATATCTTTATTGTACAATATCTATACAATAAGAATTTATTGGATAATATTCATACATTAAATTGTATAAATATTGGATTTTAAAAAATAAAAATGTGTATGATAAAGGCAATCAAAACAGGATGAAAAATTAAAATGTCCAATTGACGCCAGATGCCAATATCAGCATTCTTTCAGAAAAAAAAAAAGAAAGAGGAAAAGGAAATATCATCGACAAAATCAACTAAAGAAAATTAATTAAAAAAAAAAAACTTTCTCCCGATCTTTCGAATTAAATAAAGCCGGCATTCAGAATGAGTAGGAGGATTATTTCACTCATCGGTGAAAAAGAATCTCAGAAAAAATATATTCATCATTATGCCCTCTTATTAAACAGAAAAAAAAAAAAGTATTTTTAATTGCAATCGAAAGGGCTTAAACAATTTTTTTACTAAAAACGCTGGGAAAAGAAAACCAATTAAAAGCAAGAGTAGGGGTGGGGGGATATCTCTCAGACAAATGCCTCGATTCGTCCTCATGGTATTTTGAATGGATAAATCGGACTCGTCATCTATATTTTCTTTGCTCATCACCGAGAAACCCCTGGGCTACGTGATTTAGCTAATAATAAGAATACCTACTCTAAAACTTGGCAGCAGCTTAAAAAAAAAAAAACCCAGAAAGAAACAAAAACGATGAAACTATGGGAGTGAGGAAAGAGTGGAGATCACAAGATAGGAGGAACAATCACCAAGGAATTGGAGAGATCCATCGAATTAGACCTCCGAATTCCAAACAAGAGGTGAGGGAAGGAGACGATGGGGACGAGCGCGCGACGGGGCGAGGAGTTCGAGCGTAGCGGGCACTTATAGGGAGAGGAATCTAGGGTTAGGGCTCCGTTTTGCCCTTTGCTTGTAGATTTACGAAAATGCTCCTATCTCATTTGTAGCCGGAATCGAACCGGTCCGCAAGTCCGAGTCAACGATCGAAACTAGGCGGTGGTCGCAACGGTTCCAGTTGAGCACGGGTTGGAACAAGGGATGGATAAATGGATTGGGTTGCGTTGGGGTTCTTCGGCCCATATCTGGCCACGGGGGTCAGCTCTCAATTCTCATGCCCCAACCCAACCAGGCCGAAGCCATGACGCTATAAACCGATCCAAAGGTTCCAGGCCAGAGCTTTTAGGTCCAGCGGGCTAGGCTGGGCTTGAAAAAAAGACAGTTGGTAAACAGGCTGGGCTCATGCTTGGGGATTAAAATCCAAAAAGACAGTGCCTATATCGTCTTTTGTATGGGTTGGAACTTATCCAACGCGAAATTTTATTATCTCAGGACCATTATAGTTACGACCACTATTCATTAGAGTTTTGATTGCCAGCTTCCTTGTCATCATGTTACCAATTTTCTTGATCTTTCGGCACTAGACAGGCTTAGAATTTGCAGAATTCTGTATTTTTGATGAACAATCGTTTGGGCTTGGTCACTGTAGCCCCCTTTACGAGGAAACACCCCTTCTTCCGATGTTATGACACTAGCTTGGCGAATTCCTTAAAGAGAGTTATCTTGGATTTTTTTCTTACATCTTTATTTATGTTGATGTATTTGCATGCTCGTTCGATGATAGCCGTTGATACGAGGAGTTAATACATAAATATGTTGTAGGTTGTTGGCATACTTAATTGTTCATATGTAGTATTTCTTAAGTATTTTAATATTTCAAAGAATTAGAAAAATAGTAAATAAGCTTGAGGCTCAAAGTTCGAAACCGAATGGTGGGCTGAGCCTAAAAGGTAGGCATATGTGCTACGTCAATGGGTCCGAACCCAAGTAATTTGTGTTGATCTTTGGATAAAGCTCGGACCGCTCAGCCCGACCGGTCCATAAACAGGTCTAGGTACATCCAACCCACATTAAAGCATGAAAAAAACTAGTAAGAAAACCTTGCAGGAACCAGCCAATTAGGTGGTTTCCTCCATATCTTCTGTGGATTGCCAATGCCAGGAAGTATGAGCATAAAGGGCAAAACCATTACAACCCAACCCAAATCTCAACGTGTCTCTCGCGGACATTGATCGAAGCATGCTTCCCCTCACCTACTCGAGCATTAATTTGGCGCACGCCCTTGGATCCACTGTTGCAAGGATATGAGGACATCGGCCAAGTGGGTAGTCGAACTTCCTTTGATTCTATCTGTATATGGTTGAGGTCTTTTAGTTAGTCAGGCTAGATGGCTGGACAACAAACTAATCACTCATCAGAAAATTGAAAGTAAAACATATTTGAAAAATAATAGACAAAATTATTTTACATTGATGACCTAATAAAGATTTTAAAAAATGTTAATTTTATGACCCAAATCTGGTTAAAGCTTATGACTCGTGCCTACCATTTAACCTTTGACTCAAAATTAACTATAAGCCGATCCAAATAACTATGGATCCAAAGTAGGACCAGATAGAATGGATAGAGTTGGATCGGCTGAGACAGGACTAATGGCATATCTCACTGGAAAAACATAGATTTTTAGCGTTGCACCTCTTACAAGCTTAGCTTCGTGGTCCATTTAAAAATTTAAAAAAAAAAAAAAAAATGAAGAAGAAGAAAGAAACGGGAAGGAACAGAGGTCCGTGATGTTATAGCTAAGTAGATCCCAATGCTTCTAGATGCATCATCAAATATTTGAACCCAAAATCTTTGTCCGGTAGGTAAAGGAGTATGACCATCGAAACAGTCTCGGATTACTTTCAGCGGTCAATGTTACCATTTCTTGTTTCCCCTTTCATTAGAGCCGATACCTTGTCAGCAAATAGCTGCCGAGGACCAAAATGGAGGATAGAAACAACAACAACAAAAAATAAATAAATAAATAAATAAATCTGCACGGTCTTCTTACTGTTTCTAATGTACATATTTGCTGTTCCTACTTTTTTTCATAAAAAGAAATCATTTCCCTCATTATTCATTAATGAATTAGACTCGAAGAAATACTAATTTGCATAAAGCCAGAACATACAAATCTAGTATTCTTTGGCAATACTCGAGATTCGAATCCTAGGGTGGTTCAAATTCAACATCAATCTTGAGCATAAAACGGACACTACAGATAACCTTTCCTCTCAAGAAACATAACAGAAAGCAAATGTTTCCAAGTTTGGGGAGCTGTGGAAGCCACTTCTAACTTTTTGTAGAAAAAGTAATGAGCATATACTCATTTGATGGTTTCTTCATCTCCTGCGGCCTTCACCCTCTCTTCCATACTTTTTTTTCTCACAAATGCGATGGCTAAGCCTCCCTCACATTTATTTAAAAAAAACTAATTAGATTTGAATGTTAAGGTTGATATAAGGGATATTTTTCCCCCCAACAATACTTACTTTCAAGAAAATGGATAGAAAAATGACAAAATTATCAACAGGAATAAGGAGCAAAGTGCTGAAGAGAGTAACCAGTCGCTTTCCATCAATTTTTCTTCAACATGCATCAATTGACTTCGCAACCTCAAACTTCCACGACTTGTAGTCCAATGGAGAGGCTAACTTCCATATAAACACTAACGACTCCTAGAGGTACAAGGATGCCTCGTCAACGAGCATCCTCAGTTATAACAGGGAACAGTACTCGGAATGTTACATTGATATAGGTATGTACATGGTTTAATGATCTGTCTCTGGAATCCTCAACTAAATCTTAAGGTGTGGCACCATTGCGAGATTAACCACCTCTCCATATCCTCCTAATTTTTCTTTTGAATCCTCTCCTCGGCAAAACCTAAAGCATGTAGATCCACTCCCGTTGACCTTAGAATACCTACCATTGACAGGACGGGTGGCACCTAAACATCTCTTATTTTGCCGGCCAGAAGGAACACCAAGAATCCGGCAATTAATTATTGCCGTCTCCAAGATCTCTTTAAGACCGTTCCTTTGTAGATAAAATATTTACTTAAAAAAACTATAATTTTTTATATAAATATTTTTTAAATAATATTTAAATATAAAAATAATTTATTTATATTATTTTATACATGGATAAGTTGTTCTGAAATCTATTATCCATGTTCTTTTACATTACTATTTTTCTAGATAAGTTGTTATAATTTATTCATATTTTTCATAATATCTTTGTTGGTGCATATTTTGGTTGACGCCAGATTGAACTGGAGTGGAAGGGGACGGGTCGCCCCCTGTGACCTGCAAAATAAAATTCCATCCGGAGTCGGTGAGGATAGCTCTGGAAAGATCCTCTGACGGTCAAGTTAGCTTTGGCCAACAGAAATGGAGTGCTCAGTGTGAAATTAGGCAGAGTTTCGAGGAAGAGATAAGGGCTTAGAACCTCTCCTAAGCGTATCTGGAGGATCCTTTTTATAAGCGGAGCTTGTTGTAACTGTTTTGATTAATGATTGTCATAACTGTCCTGATCAATACCGATCGTTATTGACTTGATAAATGCCGATCGTTATTGACTTAATAAATGCTGATCATTATTGTCGTGTAACCATTTAGTAGTGGGATCGCCTGCAGAAATCCGTCAACAGTCTGTAAGAAGTTCGGCTTCCGTAGAAGCCCGGTTACTGGAGAGTTCGGCCGCTGGAGGAGTCTGCAAGAAGTCCGGCTTTTGTAGAAGTTCGACCGCTGGAGGAGTCCGCAAGGAGTTCGACTTTCGTAGAAACCCGATCGCTGGAGGAGTCCGCAAGGAGTCTGGCTTCCATAGAAGCCCGGCCACTGAGGAGTTCGGCTAAGATCCGTCTGCTCGTGGCTACTTATTGCATTAGGCTAAGCATCAAATCGGACTTCGGCAGGAGCAGAATTTATCCCCAATAATAGTCCTCCCACTCTCGAGTTCGAAACTCCTAGAAAGGGAGTGCGAAAAAGGCGACCGCCAATGTCCTCTTTTGGATTCCGTGCTGGTTCAGGTCGAAGCTCAGGAGAGATCTCATTTTCAACCAAAGTTGAAGTAGATCTCGTCTCCTGCAGTTGAGGTTAATACGGACGCTCGGGGGAAGTCTAATCTCTAGCTGAAGTTGATGCAGTCGCTTGGGAGAGATCTTATCTCTCGCCGAGGTTGCCTTGGGGGAGATCTTATCTCCTGCGTTCGAGGTTAAAGATCTTTGACCTGCTCGTGTTAGGACGAAGTTCGACTTTGCTCGCATTAGGATGAGGTTCGACTTTGCTCGCGTTAGGACGAGGTCCTCCTCTGTTCCTGACGGGCTGTGGGGGCACGTAAGGGCCGTTGTCAGGGCCTCTCCTCCCATCTCATCTAAAGTGAATGAGACCTTCGACATTGCTCATATTAGGACGAGGTTCTCTTCCTATTCCTAACGGGCTATGGGGGCACATAAGGGCCGTTGTCAGGGCCTCTCCCCCCATCTCATCTAAAATGAATGAGGCCTTCGACTTTTGCTCGCATTAGGACGAGGTTCTCCTCCTATTTCCTAACCGGACTGTAGGGGCACATAAGGACCTATTGTCAGGGCCTCTCCCCCCATCTCATCTAAAAGTGAACGAAGCCTTTCGACTTTGCTCGCATTAGGATGAGGTTCTCCTCCTATTCCTAACGGACTATGGGGGCACATAAGAGTTGATGTCAGAGCCTCTCCCTCCATCTCGTCTAAAGTGAACGAGACTTTCGACATTGCTCGCATTAGGACGAGGTTCTCTTCCTATTCCTAACGAGCCACTTTCGCTCGTTTCTCTCCTGTCATCATATAATTCTTGCACCAAAAAATAATAATGCTGAACGAAGGAGTCTTATTAAAGGCAATTTACTGGTAATACATCCTTAGATTTTCTGAGTTCCAAGATCGGGGAAGCATTATTCCTCCAAGCTCCTTCAGGCGATAAGTTTCGGGCCGGATGACCTCCACCACTTCATACGGACCTTCCCAATTTGGGATGAGCTTCCCTTGGCTCTGAGACTGTGAGACGACGGCTCGCCGAAGCACTAGATCCCCCACTCTGAACATCTTACCTCTAACTCTGGAGTTGTAGTACTAGGCCACCTTCCGTCTGTAAGCTACCATCCGGATGTGGGCTTCCTCCCTTTTTTCTTCCAACAGGTCGAGGTTAACTCTGAGGTCCTGAGGGTTGAGCTGCTTGTTGAAGCCCACGACTCGTGCAGATGGAAGCTTAAGTTCGATCGGGATAACTACCTCCGTGCCGAAAGCCAAGACGAAAGGTATTTCCCCAGTCGGCATCCTTTGTGTAGTTCGATATGCCCAGAGGACGTGGTAGAGTTCGTCCACCCAGGCCCTCTTTGCACTATCGAGCCTTGTCTTGATGCCTTGCAGCAGGATCCGATTGGTCACCTCAGCTTCCCCATTGGCCTATGGATGAGCCACCGATGTGAAGCGGTGGAAGATGTTTAGTCCTTCGCAGAACTCGACAAACCTCACCCTAGCGAACTATCACCCATTGTCGGTTGTAAGAATTCGAGGCAGACCGAACCGACAAATAAGTGACTTCCAGACGAAGTCCTACACCTTAGCCTCGATAATCTTTGCTAGTGGTTCGGCTTCGACCCACTTGGTGAAATAGTCGATCGCGACCAGGAGGAACTTCCGCTGTCCGGACGTCGTCGAGAAGGGGCCAAGTATGTTCATTCTCCATTGCGCAAATAGCCAAGGTGCACTTAGCGGAGCAAGCTCGAAGGTCGGCTGTCTTTGTACATTTGCATTCTTCTGACAGCAGTCGCACTTCTTCACATACTCCACCGAATCACGAAATAAGTGAAGAAAAATTCTGATTTTTTGGTCCAGGTTCGTTCAGATCTGATCAGATCAAGAGATATATTTCAAAAATTTTCTCTTTGATCTGTATCAGATCTGAGATGTTTCAGATCTAATTAATATTATTTTAATAAATAAAATAAATAAAAATAAATTAAATTAAATTTAATTTATCTGATTTGGATAATCCTATTACCCTGTTGATGATCCTGTATGCAGCGGAAGGTTCTGGATCTAGCCACGCAAGCGCCTGGCCTCTACCGGTATCCACTCAGGCTGGATCTGGAGATCCTCTTCTTCTCTATCACGTCTCCAAAAATCAGATCTGGATCTGATCTGGAGGATCTTCAAAACTCCTTTTGAAGATCAGCAGTCGTCCTTTGCAGCAGCGCAGCCTTCTTGCTTTTGATCGCCTTTCTCTTGCTTGAATCGCACCTAACAAAAATCCAAAACTCCTTTTGGACGTGGAGAGCAAGGGGAGAAGGTGGTTTGGCGTGGAGAAGGAGGGGAGAGGCAGCCTTGGGGCGTATGGAAACTCTTAGCTTCAATCTCATGTCACAATCTGAGTTGGGTACAGGGTCTTATTTATAGACTAGCTGTGATCCAACTCCTCTTCTTCCCAACCAATCACAACCCTTTGTGAAATCAGATCTAAATCTGATTGATAGGAATAGAGTCCCCTGGATTCCTCCTTAGAGGGCGCCTAAGATCAGTCAAAGTTGGTTCTTAGAAGAACTCTAATTGGAATCCAAAAAGGAGATGGAGTCCTTGTCCAACAAGGACTCCTAGGCGCCTCCAACTTGGGCACACGCCTAGGGTGGCGTGCGCCCTTCTCCTTGCCAGGTTCTGGCAGGGGGACAGGCCCCCACCAGCTCTCCAATAGGTGCATGACATGTGGTCAAAAGTCAAAGTGTCAATGGTCAACGTTTGACCAGTCAAAGGTAGACTTTTGACCAAAGTCAAAGAACAAGAAATGGCAGGTGACCAAAAATGGCAGGTAATGTCTTACAAAATAAGACAACCTTTTCTGACTTGGACAACCTCCAGTCAGACCATATGAAGGCCTCTGATTGAGCACAAACTCCTTTGGCTCAGACAGGACAACTTATTTATGATAGCAAAAGAAGAACGTTAGGTTCAATCGAGTGCTAGCACGATTTTCTTGAACCTAATTGAATCTCATTCAGATCAATTGAACTGGATCAGTTCAATTGATGATCACCAGATTCAAACCCTTGTTTGTGTGATCCTAGTTAGGTTCAGTTCTGTATGGTAATGGGATATGTCATGATCTCTATCATCGACATCATCGAAACTCCTTTCGATGGATCAGAACTCTTCTGATTCGAACAGCTAGAATGATCGATCATCTAAATCATTCTAATTGCTCCCAAAATCCACCAGTGACACCTAGCAGTATATGGTGGCAACCCATCAGAGCTGAATGCGAACCTCTTGGTGCAGCTACCTATGTGATTCAGTTCTTCTATCTTGAGCCCCGATCAGATTAGGGTTAAGGTGAACTCGTCAAACCCTAGTCTCTGTCATATGATGTAATCATTCGATTCGAGTCCAATGTGAAAATCTAAATAGAAACTCTTTCTATTATTTCACTCTGCCATGGCCATGGACTTCTGGACTTGATTCTCATGATTATCATAGGGCTGCTCCTCTACCACCGAGGTAGATAGATTCCATCTTGATGCCATCCAGTTCCTACAATGAACATGCTATAGCCAACATACACCTCAGGGTTCCATATGGCTAGGAGATCGAGTAATGGTGTAGTCAAACTATAACACTCTCAAGGTGAACTACCGATGCACCTCAGGTCAAAGAACCAGACACACTACTGCAGCATCGAGTCAGTCATTGACGAGAAGGTAGACTCCCTAATGACTACTCGAGGTGGTCACGCTCAGTGCCCTCGTTCTCTAACGAGTATCTGTACTCTCGCTTCGGTGTCTCCACACCATAGACTCAAGACTCATCTACTAAAGAGAAGCGATTGTACACCAACCTTCCGGATCAATCACCATCCTCGTGATGATCCTATGGTCAGGAGCAATTTATGAGTTAATAATGATTATTCATGTCTTAAATTTTCAACTCTTGAAAATATGAATTATCATTGCCATTTACTCAAAGGATGTATCACAGACACTAAATACACATATGTGATAGAAAATAATTCATTTATTGATTTTAGTCAAAATTACAATTTTGCCCCTAGAAGTGTATTACAAGTGTCAGCCAATTCTGACTTCTAGGGCACATATATCTAACAACAAGATCGGCCAATAGTACCCTTACCAAAATAGTCTTTGCGACAGGAACCTGGCTCCTACGTGACTTCCGTAGAGTCCTTCGTGCACCTTCCAGAGTGCGAGGTTGACCTCTGAAGGTCGGAGACATCTTAGTAGCGGAAGGGAGTATGACCTCTTATACAACTTGCCTTCATATAAAACGTAGCGGAAGGCCTAATTCCTGAGCTTTCGAGCTTCTTTCGGATCATGAGGAAGGACCCCCTCCTTGAGGTAGGCGACCAACGGGTCAATCTAGCTTGGCTCAAATTTCATCTGCAAAATGACCTAGGGTTCCTTTATGGTTGGGCACTTTAGAGCCTCCAAGAATACTTCTTTGGAAAGCTTGGCGGGGGCTAAAGTGGCCAACTTAGAGAGAAGATCGGCTCTGACATTTTCCACCCTCGAAATTTATCGAATGCCGAAACTATCAAAGGTCGGGGTCAAATCCCTCACCTTCCCAAGGTTTCTCACCATACTATCCTCCCACACCTCGTAGCTGCCATTAACTTGGCATACCACCAGCTAAAAATCGCTGAAAACTTGAAGCCGATCTACTTTTAATTCCTTCGCTATTTTTAATCTGGCGATCAGCGCTTCATATTCGGCCCCATTATTGATCGTAGGGAACTCAAAGCGCAGTGCATACTTGACGACGACGCCCTCAGGGCTAATTAAGACCAGCCCCGCACCAGCTCCAATGGAGTTGGACGAGCCATCCACATGCAGAGCCCAAAAGCCTTCAGAAAGGTCAGCACTTTCCTCGGGGAGGTTCGGCTGCGATAACAGGGCACCGGTCTCATTCTGTTTAGGCTCGACTTCGACTAGAATGGTACATTCTAACATAAAATCCACCAATATCTGAGCCTTGATCGATGGCCTGGGCCAGTAGTTGATATCAAACTCTGTGAGCTCGATTGCCCATTTTGCGATTCTCCCAGAAGCGTCTACTCGGTGCAGGACTGCTTTTATTGGTTGGTCCATGAGGACCGTAATGGTTTGCTCCTGAAAATAAGGTCGGAGTTTCCAAGCAGCAATTAGAAGAGAGTAAATCAAATTTTCTAACCTTGAATACCTGATCTCCGCATCCCTTAAGGCCCGACTCATATAGTAGATCGATCGCTGCATCTTCGCTTCCTCTTTGATCAGGACTGTCGCCAGGGCCACTGGGGAGACAACTAGGTATAAGAATAATTTGTCTCCAGGTTCGAGCTTTGCCAGCAATGGGGATGAGCCGAGGTAGTTTTTAAGTTCCTCGAATGCCTGTTGGCACTCCGCCATCCAGCAGAAGTTCTTTGGTTGTCTGAGAACTTGGAAGAAGGGCACACATCGTTCGGCCAACCTTGAGATAAAATGATTTAGGGACACCACCTTTTCGATCAGGCGTTGAATTTCTTTGATCGTTTTCAGGACGGTCATCTCCTGAATGGCTCGAATTTTCTCGGAGTTTGCTTCAATCCCGCATCTTGACACCATGAACCCCAAAAACTTCCCTGAGGTCACGCCAAAGGTGCACTTGGTCGGATTCAGTTTCATCTTGTACTTTCTGAGTGCACCGAAGGTCTCTTTAAGGTCGGTGAGGTGGTCTTTTGAAGCTCGACTTTTGATGAGTATATCATCCACATACACCTCCATGTTGCGGTCGATCTGCTCCTTGAAGATCTTATTGACCAAACACTGGTACGTTGTCCCTGCATTTTTGAGCCCAAAGGGCATGATCCTATAAAAATAAAGACCACGGTCAGTAATGAAAGCGGTCTTCTCTTCATCCTCAGGCACCATTCGGATTTGATTATAACCAGAGAAGGCATCCATGAAGGTGAGGAGCTCATAGCCCGAAGTCGCATCCACTAATTGATTAATCCTGGGTAGAGGGTAACTGTCTTTCGGACAGACCTTGTTCAGCTTTTTGAAGTCAATGCACATCCTCCATTTATTGTTCGCCTTTTTGACGAGGACCACATTTGAGATCTAGGTCGGATAATTAACCTCCCGAATGAATCCGACTTTGAGGAGCTTGTCTACTTCTTCAGCGATTGCTTTCTGCCTCTCCGAAGCATGATGGTGCATCTTTTCTTTTATCGAACGATGCCTCGGATCGACGGCCAGTCGATGTTCCATGACCTCGGCATTAATTCCTGGCATATTTGCTGGGGTCCAGGTGAAGACGTCCGCGTTTCTTCTGAGGAAGATAACGAGTTACTCTCGAACTTCGCCTACCAAGTTGGAGCCGATCTGCACCGCATGCTCGACATTCCCATCGTCTAAGGGCATAGAGACGAGATCCTCCATAGGCTCGCCCCGTTCTTCAGTGAGGTTGTCTCGGACATCCAATTCATCAATAAGATAAGAGTCGGACTGCTCTTCCTTATGTAAGGCGATCGAATAGCAGTGTCTCACCAAAGCTTGGTATCCCCTGACCTCTCCGATCCCGTGACTTGTCAGAAATTTCATCTTCAAATAATAGATCGACACCACCATCCGAAGTGTATTTAGACCAGGTCGGCCAAGAATGGCATTGTAGGCGGACGGAGTTCTCACGACTAGGAAATCAACTTGTGCTTTGGTTAGTTTCGGGCATCGCCCTGCTGTCACAACCAAAGTTATTATGCCCTCAACTGGTACGGCATTACCGATGAATCCTATCAGTGGAGAGTTCATAGGCCCCAAGTGGCCATTGGGTAAGGATATTTTTGAGAAGACATCGTAAAACAACACATCGGCCAAACTTCCATTGTCCACTAAAACACGGCGTACATCATAATCGGTAATGTTCAAAGAGATTACAACCGCATCGTTGTGCAAAAATTGGACCCTCTGGGCGTCCGCCTCGGTAAAGGTCACAGATTTCTCGATCCACTATTTCTTCACCGATCCTTCAAATCCGTTAACCTCTTCTTGTTGAAGTTCCCCTGAGATTGTATTGATGACACCAAAAGACGGTCGATCTTCTTGATCCTCCTCCCTCAGTGGTAGCGCTCTCAGCCGATCCTCTCACCCTTCAGGCCGTCTCCGCAAGAATCGACCAAGTCTACCCCGCCTGACGAGCTCTTCGATCTCATCCTAGAGTTAAATGTACTCCTCAGTGTCGTGGCCATGGTCACGATGATAAAGGCAGAACTTATTGAAATTGCGTTTGATGGGGTGGGAATGCATCCTCTTAGGTCTCGAAAGTTGTTCCCTGATTTCAATCAGCACTTGGATCTTTGGAGCGTTAAGGGGGGCGTAGTTGCGAAATCTCCGTTGGGGAGAACCTCGGCACTGGGGAGAACCTCGGCATTGGGAAGAACCTCGGCATGTCCTTCCGTCGGGGCTTTTCCGCCTCCAGGCTCGAGGGGGAGTTTGGGCTTGCCTGCGCCCAGAAGGAGTTCGGAAATGCGGTCAAACTTTACTCGACTTCCCAGCTTCTGTGGGCTTACCCGACTTGTCGACTTACTACTCGCCATCAGCTTCATCATCCTTGGTCTTGAAGGCCTCCTCAGCCCGGGCATAATCTTCAACTCGAGCTAGCATGTCAGCAAAATCCCTAGGATATTTCTTTTCCAGGGAGAACAGCAAGTCATTCTTTTGAAGGCTGCCCTTGAGCGCGGCCATCGCAACGGACTAGTCCAGGTCCCGGACCTCTAATATTGCGGCGTTAAACCGGATGACATAAGCTCGGATGGATTCTCCTTGCTTCTGCTTGATATTCATCAGAGAATTCGAACTTCAGCGTGGATGCCGACTACTGATGAAGTGGGCTGCGAACTGCTGGCTCATCTGATCAAACGATGAGATAGTACTCGACTTAAGCACCGAGTACCAATTCTTGACGGCTCCCTTAAGGGTCGAGGGGAAAGCTCGGCATAAAATAGTGTCTGATGCGTCATAGAGCAATATCATCGTCCGAAAGACTTCCAGGTGGTCGACTGGATCGATGGTCCCATCGTAACTCTCGAACTGTGGGAGCTTGAAGTTCGGCGGGATTGATTCCTACATAATTTTCTGCGAAAAGGGAGGATCAGCACAAACGTCATTACCATGAGAGGAGGGATTGCGATGGAGTTCTTCGATCCGTCAGCTCATTTCTAAGAGCCTTTGATTCATGAGATCTTCATGGTCTTTGATCTTCAAGATTTTCTGATAGAATGAGTGCGAAGTTTCCCCCTGGGTCAAGTCGTGGTCCGAACAGGGGTCTTCCCTCCTTTACTTCTCCCTTCTGAGGATCGAAGACTGGTAGCCCAAGTCGGCCATTCCAGGACCGGACCACAAGGCTCTAGAGAATTCCGCATTGGTTGAGCCGGTGCCGAGGCCTGCTGGTGCATGACCTGCACCGCTTGCATCGCCTCCGTGAGGCCACGAACCTGCTGGACGAGCAGGTTGAACTGCTTCGCATCCACCACAGCTACAGATGGAACCTGGGTTGCCGGAACTGGAGTAGGAGCGGACGGATCTGAGCGGGATCGGACTGCGGAGGCCGTTGATCGTCGGATCGAAGCTTTCTTAAGAGGCATTTTTCTGGGACAAACTTTAGATCACTACTGAGCACTCATTTAAGATCAAGGAAACCTCAAGAACAGAGGGCCCTCCTTCTAGCGCCAAATTTGTTGATGCAGATTTTGGTTGACACCAGATTGAACTGGAGTGAAAGGGGACGAGGTCGCCGTCGGTGACCTGCAAAACAAAGTCCCGTCCGGAGCCGGTGGGGGTAGCTCCGGAAGGACCCTCCGACGGTCAAGTTAGCTCCAGCCAACAGAAATAGAGTGCTCAGTGTGAAGTTAGGCAGAGTTTCGAGGAGATAAGGGCTTAGAACCTCTCCTAAGCATATCTGGAGGGTCTTTTTTATAGACGGAGCTTGTTGTAACTGCTTTGATTAATGATTGTCGTAACTGTCCTGATCAATATCGATCGTTATTGACTTGATAAATATCGATCGTTATTATCGTGTAACCGTTTAGTAGTGGGATCACCTGCAGGAATCCATCAACAGTCTGTAAGAAGTTCGGCTTTCGTAGAAGCCCGGTTACTGGAGAGTTTGGCCGTTGGAGGAGTCCGCAAGAAGTCCGACTTTCATAAAAGCCCAACCGCTAGAGGAGTCCGCAAGGAGTTCGGCTTTCATAGAAGCCCGACTGTTGGAAGAGTCCGCAAGAAGTCCGACTTCCATAGAAGCCCGACCGCTGAGGAGTTCGGCTAAAATCCATCCGTTGAAGCTCTTCCGTGGCTACCTATTGCATTAGACTAAGCATCGAACCAAACTTCGGCAAGAGCGAAATTTATCCCCAATAATTTTTATACTATTTAGATTTCAAGAAAGTGAATGACTGAGTTATTGAACATTAAATGATGAAAATATTAAAAATGAGAATAAGATATTTTAGATATAAAATTAAATATTTATTTTACTAGTTGATGAAAAAATAATTTAGCCATCTCCTAAATGAATAAATTTTTTTTTTATTTTATGGATAAATACTACCTATAAGAAAATAATTTTTTTACCTTAAAAAATATGAGAACATGAATAAGTTGATCAATAGAAAGTAGATCAACTTTTTCATGATATTTATCCATAAAAATACAGATCCTAAGACAATTTTACTAAATCTTCTACATGCCATGCCAAACTTTAAATTTGGAAGGGGAGGACTAAAACAGTATGGAGCACCAACCTCCAAAGAATGAAGCAAACAATGAAACTGCCATAATGGTTCTATGCTGAAAATGCCACAAATCGTCCACATGCTGACATACAGCTTAACAAAATTGTTGTAATAGAAAATGCTCTCTCGCATGCACCAAACTTCTCAAGAACTTCATAGCTTTCTAATTCACCTTCATACATCACCCTCCAATCCAAAACAGAATTTTTAAGATGTTTTCAGACATGGTGATTCGCAATTTCCCAACCAAACAGAACAGGGAAATGCAGCGAGAGCTCATCAATTCAGATGCATCAATTAGCCTCAGAAAAAGAGGATGAGTGGGTGAACCACAAAATCCAAATCCTATGCATAAGGAGTCAGCGCTAGTTCTAGCTTAGACCAACATAAACTTTATGCAAGCCAAACTCCATCCACCTGAAGAAAAACATCTTGGTTGAAGTACAAATACGTTTCTTTTAAGAAATGTAAATCTCAATATTTTGATGGTTCACTACAAATACAACATCTGACAGAAACCCCACAATCTCAAAATTACCACATCCACTAACAGATTTCTGAGTTTTATGAACAAATGAATACACACTAATCCAGTGTACTAAATATACTGTTGATGGCAAACAAGACAGCATAACCAGAGCTGGAATGTAAAGATACTACAGAAAATAAAGCACCAAGCACCAGATGGGGTAGACCAACAAAAGAATGATACCTATACTATTTGATATGCCATGTCTCTTTGTGAATGAATTTCTAAAGCCACCCGATGCTCGGATGTGCTCCTGAAGCAGGTAGCAGCCAATAGCTAAGCATATGAAAATGCCAATCAGACTGTTCCTGATTGTGTGGGCAAAGAGGCTAGGGGCAACCACGAGAAGAAGAATCAACGATCCAGGCATCTCCAACCAGTCTGCATCAACAGGAACAACATTCACATAAGAAAGGATCCAGATGTTCGCGCTAAGACCTACGGCATTATGATGTCTTAACATGTTACACATGTAGATATCTTTCAATTGCAAGGATGAAAGGTGTGGAAGTGTACTGTGTCAGCGCACTTCGATATGGGAGGATATGGGATTTAATGATGCATGGATAAATCTGAGAAATGGCTGGAATCATGTGTCCATGCATTTCAACTAACTGTTAGAGCAAATAAAGGAAAAAAATAATCGGCACTTTTTTTTTTTTTGAGAAAAGAAATTAACACATTTGAAACGATTAATATTTACAGCTATAAGGTGGACCGGTTAGCCAAGCTTTCAAAACATCTAGTGCCAAATCTATGTAGAACACAACATAGCAGAATGCTGAACAACAACTCCATGATCCAAGAAATTTGTGGACCATAAGTTTTGAACATGACCATGCATAGACATTCAGCAGAAATTTAACACTAAAACAAATAGTATGATGAAGTATTTCTCAGTTTACTGACAGGGAAATGAGAAAGACTAGAGAAATGGAACATCCATTAAAAAAAAAAAAAAAGGAACCAATTACCATTGTGTGAATATGTAGGCATAAGATCACTACACAACTGCAGATAATCAAAACCTTCGGGGTCCATTTGGTTCGAGTATATCAGATTACAGGGTAATCTGATAATTCATGGGAATCATTTACCTGAAAAAATGATTGCGGAGGAAAATAATTTTTACTATGTTTGGTTGGTGGAAAAATTACTTCGGAAAATAACACCGAAAAAGGATTATTATGTTTAGTTGGAGGTAATCCTATATAAAAATATGACAAAATTTACAAATATATCTTTCAATATAAAATAATTTTTTAATACTAGAATAGTATTATCATCTTAAATTAGTTTTTATTTGATGACCATAATCACATAATCCTTTGCATAATGCTATCTCTATCTTAATTTTTTTTACAAAAGCTCTTTATTGAATAAAATTTGAAAAAGATTAGAATAAAATCAATGATTATGTATGCAGCTTTATTGGAAGTACTTTTATCAAATATGGATTACCACCACTCGAAAGTTTGCCAAATATTAACCCCCCATGGTATTTGTTTTACCTCCTCTCCGGAAAATACGCATGGGCCCACCAACTTTTTTGCCATCTCTCTCTTCTACTTTTCATACCAAACATGGTAATCTGATATGAAAATTATTTTTTCATGCCAGATTACTCCCAACCAAACGGCCTCCTAGAGTATTTGTGCCAATGTGGGCATATATAAGCAGGAAGATGGTAGATCAAGCTAGATTGATATTAAAAGCCATACCTGGGAAGTGACGAGGAAAGAAGAGTCGCAGCACAACAGCAATAAATGCAATCCATTTACCAAAGTCCCCTCTGCAAAATATTTAAATAAAATTGAATACAAGACTATGGCAAAATATTTAATAAAAAACTTGCAACGTCCGATTTGTTTGATGCCACTTACATTTATCCTCAATTAATTTCTAACCAAGGCTAAATCATATGAGATTACTAAGCTAAAAACTAAATCTTTTCTCACAGTCTCCTTAAACGTTTTTTCCCCTAGGCTTTTTCCTCTTTAGCTCATTCTATAAACCCACACCCAGGCAGTTTTTCAACCATTTAACTCCATCCACAGGAAGGGTAGTTTTGGCCTAAACTGCGAGACATACCATAGTAACCATACAAAGTCGTCTATCATCACTTTATATGTGTGATAACAAACCACATCTAATACACGCAGTGTCCATGCTAGTATCATGCTCATGGGCCTTGTCCACCACCTAACATCCTGATGCTATGACAGAGCTGGCCTGATTGTTGTTTTTTGAAATTATTTTTTTGAATCTTTCCATTCAAAAAAAAAAAAAAGTAATTATTTTTGAATCTAAATGGTATTTGATGATTGCATATCACCCTTAAGGCATATCAACACCTCATTTACCTCAATTTAATCCTATCAGGGATGTACTCATTTACCCATCCATCATTCAGTAAAGTTGATTCAAGGTGGAAGAAATGATTGATTTGGGACATATCATTTTAACAACATTAATTACATCTTAAATCCTCTCATATTCCCAGTAAAATGGTAACTCAAGCAAATTGTTCTGGCCCACATCATCAAAATGCTAATATAAAAGAAATAAGAGGATAATCACCTCAATAAAGAAAACAGCACAGATGGCAAGCTCAGGAAAATATAAGGAACTAAAAGTGCAGTCAACATGTTTGTCCTCCAGTTTGTCCGGTCTAATATCAACAGATATCTGCAGTAAGAACAGCACCAAAAAAAAAAAAAAAATTATTGACTTCAAATGTAAGCTAAAATATTCAAATCAATAGAACTATGTCATGGCCTCACAAATAAGCACTTCTCATAATTTCCTCCCCACGCCCCCCCCCCCCCCCCCCCCCCAACAAAACAAAAAAAATCAAAAAAAGAAAAAAAGGGGCTACGTATGGATTCCAGGCATTCCAAAAACTCTGGAGTGCATTTATTGATCTATAAAGTTAAAAATGGGAGATAAAGTTGCATGAAAGTAAGGTAAATTCTAACTAAACATGCATGCAATATCATATAAGCACCAACATACAGTCTATGGCAACAGATATTAGAATTCATAATGGCTCCCTTAAATCAAGTTAGATTACTGTATCCAAGAAAAACAACCAAATATCACAAAGAAAAATAGCAAAATTGCAGCTTCTTTATTCAATTCACAAAAGCCAAGCATTTCATGGTGCGTATACTGTTGTTTTAATCTCAGTATAACTAAGCATCATCATCAGATGTCAGAACATTTAGATCTAGCAGATACAGAACAATCAACGCAAGTAATAACTGATTAACCTAACCCCAGTTCCCCTGTGAAAGTACAAACAATACTACCATAGCTGTTTTATTTAATTATAATATATAAACACTCTCAATATGTAAGTAGAAGTTGCAATCCCCAGCATTAAGCAGAAAGAGACATGTAATAGTAAACAGCTATCGTTTACATAGATAATTAGTGCTAGAATTGTGATGGATGAATTTGTGAAAACCTACCATTCCTAAGTACGTAATGGAGTTGTGCAAGCATCTCTTGAGGAAAGTCTAAAAGTGATGAAGAAAATATGCTATCATAAATTCAGATTTTCTTAGTCTCCATCTTAATAGAAAAGTATTCCATGAGCCCCTTTCTTTACCTAATAGTCCCTTCTTCTTTCTCTTCTTATTATGCAAATCCATCACCACATCTTTGTAAGAGTCTGAAGTTAACATGCATCATGAGTATCAAAGCAAAATTTAAAACCAGATAACCATAAATCTAATATCATAAATCCAGGACATCAAAATCTTCAGCAATTGATGGGATCTGATGAATACTTTCTGGAATAAAAAACTTTAGTCTCTAAATAACATGTCACAGAAGCCCATTCAGGCCCTTATATGAAATCATTAAAGAACAATTGCAGCTCATACCCACCTTTGAAAGTACAATTCAAATTATCCTCTTCATGCTCATAGCATCATCAATTTTATACTAAGGAATCACTACCGAAGTATAGGATTTGAACATAGCAAGTCTTGGGTAAGTTAACTGTATTTTGATAAAACCTTAAGATCTTCAAAGCTCTCATCACGGTGAACCAGAGCTCGAGTCAGATATCCATGTCCCAGCTTTTCTTGCTAGGGACTCAAAGTATTGGCAAGTTGATTCCTTTTAAAAGTATCCGTACAAAGAAATCGGAAAAAAGACAAGCAAAGGCAAAGGGATCATAGAAAAGGGAAGAAAAAGATCTTAAAAAAGCGAGCTCACATTGCTGCAAAGGAGGCGAGGAATTTGAAGAAGGTGGTGCCGAAGCCCAGGCCGCTGCCAAGCTTAAAGGCATGCTTGGCGAGCTTCTTCGCGGCCATCCCGAGTTCCTTGAGATCCGACTCGATCAAATCCTCGGCCAGCCAGTCCGCATTCCCCATGTTCGCCAAGATCCGAGAATTTCCCAATTTGACGAAGAACAATTATAGAAGAAAAAGAAGAAGAAGAACTATTCCCTTTTCTTATTTGTGCGGGCTTCTCCCCAGATTTCACAGCTCAAGCTAGAAAGTTCGAGAGAGGAGAGAGCGGATAGAGACGAGAGGGAGGCGATAGGTTGGTTGGACACCTGGAGGCGGGGTACGGAGTGCACCAGGCCGGGGGTCGGCATTGCTTTGGCAATAGAGCTATACCGTGACATTCCCCCGGTCAAGATATCTGATGTGGCACAACAGGATTGGTTCTGGAGACGACGTTGGCTCTTTTTTGGGCGTCTTGGTGACGCCGCGTCGAATGGCAAGGGATCAGGTAGTAGTTTGGTGCCGTGTAAAGATTTTCTTTCTGGTGTCCTGGGCCTGTTGCTTGGCTTTATCGATGCAACTTTGCCCTCGGAGGTACACGAGGTTTTTATCCGAGTCCCTGGTATCCGGTTCGAAATGCCCAAGTCGAGGGAAAGTGTCATTTAACCGTTCGATTTGCACCGGCGGTTTTGTCGATAATAACGCGTCCCGGATCTCCTTTCTAAAATAATAATAATAATAATAATAATAATAATAAAATAATAATAGCATTACGGTCCGATTGGCATGCGTATAGCATGGCTGGACTCATGATTTTTTTGTGGGAGTTATAAGTTGCTTTGCATTGTAGTTTGTTGGATGGAGCTATTTTTTCACTGAACTGAAATTAAAAAATTATATTAATTTTTTTTAAAAAAAAAGTTTTATCAATAAAATAAAATAAAAAAAATGGAGGATTTATTTTGTTACTCTGAATATGATTTTGATATGTTTAAGATATTGGCTATGAATTTTTTGGAGCATTTTATTAGACCTTTTTTTTTGTATTTTTCTTTCTGTCTATAACATTGTTGAGAAAGCAGATGCCTTGTTATGATATGGACTTCAGTCTTGTTTTGTTCCATCATGGTATAAACATTGGTTAAGAATTTTTTTTTCATAGTTTTTGTTTACATTCAAAATTTAGTTGTCATCAATCAAGTATAGAAATGGCCAGAAACGTTAGGTCAATGAAGATCACATTAATTTCTCCATGTATAACACTTGAAAGGGTTGTAATTAACCACCTATCACTCATATAAGAGGCCACATATTTCCCTTTTTTTTCTTTTTTGCTGAAATTAACTTTCTAAATGAAGTTACTGGGACAGTCAGTCATGCAAAGGAATAGCAACAATCATCAGAAAGTTATTAAGAAAGAAACAATTGCCAAAAATAAAATTATTACCAGAAATAACTTTCTTCCCCATGATAAAAGGCAGCAAGATCTCTTACATTCTCACAAGATATTCCAATATTTTTACCATGATGTTTACACCAAATGGATGGTTTCAATCTCTTGTTTTAGAACTAAGATTCTTCTCTTGAGTGGAGGTTTGAGCTATTCTAAAATATATCTACGTAGTTTCATGGTAACTATATACAAAAATACAAAATTTAGGCTTTTTTGTAATAAATAAACTATATGGTGGCCTACCATCAAAATTTTCTTCCACGTTTTATATGTTGAAACTAAGAAGATTTGTGATTCTTATATGAAAATACAAAGTTTGGACCCCATTGTAGTCCATAAAGTAGCGAGCGACAGGTCATGATTTGGAAAATGAAACTAACAACTTTTTACATTTATTATGAAATATAATTTCTTATGTTTCAATTAGTAATCTAAGAATGATTTTGTAGTTAATATATGAAAGATATGAATCTTATACTTTATTATCATCACTGAACTATATAAAAATCTCTTATACATTTTTCTTTCTCATTTTTGGTTTTTTGTAGAAATTCACATGTTTATATAGTGATCCTAGCATGATTTTGCAATGACCATTTGGCAACATGGATCTTTATCTAATTTCAATCAATAAACCATAAAAAATGTCTTCAAAATTTAGCTTTCCATATTTCATATGATGACCGTATATTGGCGCTACAATCACTGTATAAAACTGAAATTTGAATTTATTACAATCAGCAGCCTATATAAAAACTAGTTATGAAGTTTCATTTACAACTTTAATAGTGATTGCAGAATGGTTATATGATCATTACACGGATAGATGATATTTGGATTATATCATAATTTAATGAACTATAAGGATATGTGATTAATTTTTATCTTCAATGTTTTATATAGCAACCTTAGAATGGCTTTGTGGTCACCATATGAAAACAAAAATTTAGAAACTTATGGTGATCACTTGACATCAAATTTAATTAGCTGTATTTTATATTATGACTCTAGAATGGTTCTATAGACATTATATGAAATAGTTTATGGTCACTCTATGGAGATACACTATCACACTCTGAATCTATCATGCTCTGAATCCAATACTCAGATCAGCACGTGATGCCACATGTTCTTTAGGATAAAATTCTAAAGAATATGCAAGATCTCTTTACTGATCGATTTTGAGTCCCATAGTGAATCTGAAAAATCAAATAGAAAAAGAGGAGATGAGCTTTATGGACTCAGTAATTTACCAATCATCTCTGAGGAATCAACCATAATTAATTTTTAAATATAACAACTAAGCAATAATATACATCAAGATAATTTTTATTTCAAAAATATGCTATGCCCAGTAAAATTAAAAATCCTCTTTTAGTCTTCAATGACTACGGCCACGATCAGTCCCGTGACAAAATTCAGAAGAGACTAGTCTCTGAACGAAGAACACTCGATCCGTCGGCGTGCTACCAATGATTAGTCCCACTGGCTAGGTCGAGAAGGAAAACTAGTTCTGATTCATACGATCATGATTTATTTTCTGACAAGATAAAGAGATTAGTTCTGAATGAAGAACATCCAATTCATCGGCGTATTATCAGTGATCAGCTCCACTTAGGAGTGTAAATAGGTCAGGTCAGATCGAGTCACGTGTGACCCCGATCCGATCTGATTTCTTGATCGAACCTAAATATTAAACCCAAATCCAGTTCAATAGAAGATCGGATCAGATCGAGTCGGGTTCATGATCAGATTTTTTAATCCAAATGGGTCATTTGGGTCAGGTCGAGTTCATGCATATCCTGACCTAGATCCATGAAATATGGGTTTGATTTGAGTTTGGATCTAGATTGATTCATAAGTTGGATCAAACATGAACTAAGATAAATAATTGTGGTTCATAGGGTGACAAGATAGTATTCCAAAACAAAAAAAATTAAATCGGTGTTGGTGCCGTGGGTTTTGTTAGCCACCTTAAATTATTGCTGGTGATTTGTACCATAAATATGGAAAGCTTGTAGGACCATCATGTGAATGAAGTTGACTTTCAATCTTTTCCTTCCTGACTGCATTCATGCCTTGCTACTGCCACTTCCTGTTGCTTTAATCTATTGGCCTCAAGCCTCCTTAGTGCAGATGAACTTAGCTTCTCCCTACCTATTCCTCCAGATAGCAGATCAACAACTTCAATCCATAAAAGATCCAGCTGTAGATTAGTTGATCAGCAATCAAGCTATTCAGCTTCATAATAAAAAGAAATAGAATAGAAGCTAGAGAAGCATCGCTATTATCAGATTTGTGGGGGCTCAGAGATGAACTTCATCAAAGAAAAACATGAAAAAAATAATGGAAAGCTAGGAACTACACACCTTTAACTATGGTGAACCTTTCTCAGCTCTCTTCCTGTTCACAAAGAGCCTACCATCCAAAGTCTCTTTGCTAGACATCAACATCATGATGATGATATGGCAATATCAAACAAAAAATTTAAGCTCAGTTTACTATTAAATTCCCAACAAAAAAGATTATACATGGGTTTAGGTCAAATAGAGTTCAGATCTAATATTGGATATGGGTCGGATCGGATTATTTATCTCAAGATCCAAATTAATCCAAAAATCTTCATGGATCAGATCGGATCGGGTCGGATCCAAATTTAAACCTAGATCCGATCCGAAAAATAAAATGGGTCTAATTTTAGAACCCAATGCAGATCCATGGGTCCTTTAAAATGATTCGAATCGGATCTATATGGGTTGGATCACGTCGGGTCATGGGTCAACCTGATCCATTTGCAGCTTTAGCTCTACTGGTTAGACCCAGAAGGACTAACTTTGCCAACGATTAATCCGACTGGCTAGGCTCAAAAAAAATATATTTCTAACGTGTGGCCAATGATCAGTCCCATTGGCTAAATTTAGATCATAGTCTAACTAAGAAGTTTTTTCATGCTTTTGTCATAATTAATTTTTTTATACCATGTCAACATAATTTTTATATATTTCAAAATAGCAATAAAAAAATTAATTCTTATTTAAAAATTTCATGCATTGATAAAAATATTTAATTTTTATTTAACAGATCATGCCACATAATGCAAAGAAATCATTTATTTTCTAAAACTGTATCATGCAATTGCGATATCATGCTTGATCCAATTTTCTAAATCACTTTTCATAAGTAATTTATCTAATTTTAAACTTCAATAATTTTTAAATACTTAACATACAAAATCTAATTTTAAAATATATAAATATATATATAAATAAATTCAGAGATAAGAGAAAACTTATCCATTGATTAGATCCAAAAATTCTACAATCTTCTCAAATTGATCACTAGATCTGACGTTCTTCCAGCATTGAAAGCTTTAGCATATCAAATAATTTAATAATTTTTTTAAAATATATAAAAAAATAAAATAACTAGAACATCTCATAATCTAACCTAGACCCAATCTAGATTGATTCCTAAATTGGATCTATTTGACCCAAATCCAATTGAATTGGGTTCAACCCAATTGAATTACCTAAACCACTTCTCCCCCTCTCTCTCTTTCTTTCTCTTTCTTTCTCTTTCTTCTTTTCTTCGTTTCTTTCTTTTATTCTTTCTCCCCACAAGACAGAGGAGATCGAAACCCATGGTCTCCTCTCTAGGTCATGGGCGATCGATGGTGGATCGTCCGGTGGAGAAATGACCGAGCATCCAGCAATGGTGACGCGTCGAGGGTCGGAGACGACGGTCGGCCGAAGATTTCATCGAGAAGGAAAAAAGAAAACCTCTACCCTAGGTCGAAAAGAATAAAGAAGAAAAAGAAAAGAAAATTACTGGTGATGGTGGTGGTGGTGGCAGCAGTCGGCAACCAAAAATCGATGCTTTTCCGTCCGAAATCCCACGCCACAGGTGAGTTAAGATATTTAATATTGGGATTAAGATTTTTAATATTGGGATTAGGATTTTTAAGAAGGAATCTAGATTTAGGATTGGGGTTTCTTCATGAGAATTTCAGGGAGGATGCTAGGAATTTAAATAAAGGAGCCCTTTAGGTTCCTTCCTTGCCCAGGAGATTGCATATTTATCTCCGATTAGGAGTCCATTGGGGAAGAGGACTCCCTTTGGGAGTTTTCTCTTCTCTATTTATTTTTTATTTTTATTTTTATTTTTTTGTTTGGATGAAGTCGGTAAAAAATGCCAGCTTCATGCTGAACTGGGTCTAAAGGGATCTGTTCTTACATTCTTTCCTTCTTAAAATAATTTCATCTTCGAAATTAGTATATTAAAAAGTTGAGACCTTAGGTGAACCGAATTTCTATCCTTTCCTTGATCTTCTACCTCTTAGTTAAGAAAAGAAATTTGAATCCTCTATCAAAGTTTCTAACTAATTTAAATAATTTAAATCACCTAGCTTCCGCTGCACACTCTGATTTAATCCATCGAATATCTTGGGTTTGCTAAATAACTTTTAAACCAATAAGGTCATAATTTGGTCAACTCCTCAAGTTATATCCGAGATATAAATTATCCATCGAGATCCTAACCTTATGAATTATCTCTGTCACATCCTTAATAATTATAACCTTGTGCTCAAATATCCCTTAACTCAGTCGTTAGAGATCGTAACGTTAAGCTCAAGTACCACTTATCATAATTTCGACTAATCATAATCTTAAGCTTCGATATCAGTTATAAGCTATAGTTTCTAATATCCTTAAACCTAAGCTCTGATACCACTTTGTCATGCTCCGAACTTAGTACTCGGATTGGCACGTGATACTACACACTCTTTAGGATAAAATTCTAAAGAATATACAAGATCTCCTCACTGATCGATTCCCAGTCCCACAGTGGATCTGAAAAATAAAATAGAAAAAAGAGGGGATGAGTTTTACGGGCTCAGTAAGTTACCAATCACCTCTGAGGGATCAAGCATAATTAATTTTTAAATATAATAATTAAGTAATAATATACATTAAGATAATTTTTATTTCAAAAATATGCCATATTCATTAGTAAAATAAAAATTTCTCTCTTAGTTTTCGATGACTACAGCCACGATCAATCCTGTGATAAGGCCTAAAAAAGATTAGTTCTAAACAAAAAATATCCAATTCATCGGTGTGCTACCAGTGATCAGCTCTATTGGCTAGGTCCAGAAAGAAAACTAGCTCTAATTCACACGGCCATAATTTATCCTGTGATAAGGCAAAAAGATTAGTCCTGAACGAAGAACATCTGATCCATCAGTGTGCTATCAGTGATCAGCTCTACTGGCTAGATCCAGAAGGATTAACTCTACCAATCAGCTCCGACTGACTAGGTCCAGAAGAAACATATTTTTGACGTATGGCCAACGATCAGTCCCGTTGGCTAGACCCAAATCATAATCTAACTAGAAAGTTTTTCTCATGCTTTTGTCACAACCAATTTTTTTATACTTTGTCAACATAATTTTCACATATTTCAAAATAGTAATAAAATATTAATTTTTATTTAAAAATTTCATGCATCGATAAAAATATTTAATTTTTATTTAACAGATCATGCCACATAATGCAAAAAAATTATTTACTTTCTAAAACTATATCATGCAATTATGATATCATGCTTGATCCGATTTTCTAAATCACTTTTTATAAGTAATTTATCTAATTTTAAACTTCAATAATTTTTAAATACTTACAATAGAAAATCTAATTTTAAAGTATGTAAATGTATATATAAAAATAAATCCAGAGATAAGAGAAAATTTATCTATTGATCGGATCCAAAAATTCTATAATCTTCTCAAATTGATTATTAGGTCCGACGTTCTTCTGACGTTGAAAGCTTTAGGATATCAAATAATTTAATTAATTTTTTTAAAAATATAAAAAAAATAGAAAATCTCATAATCTAATCTGGATCCAATATAGATTGATTCCTAAATTGGATCTATTTGACCTAAATCCAATTGAATTGGGTTTAACCCATTGAATTACCTAAACCACTTCTCCCTCTCCCTCTCTCTCTATCTCTCTTTCTTTCTCTTTCTCTTTCTTTCTTTCTTCGTTTCTTTCTTTTATTCTTTCTCCCTGCAAGATAGAAGAGATCGAAACCCATGGTCTCCTCTTTGGGTCACGGGCGATCAGTGAGATGGGGCCTATTGGGGATAAACCCCGCTCCCACCGAAGTCCAATCAAATGCTCAGTCGATAATGCAACTGGTAGTCACGGAAAAGCTTCAGCGGACGAGTCTTAGCTGGGCTTCTAAGGAAGTCGGATTTCTTGCGGACTCCTTCAGCGATCGAATTTTTATGGAAGCCGAACTCCTTGCGGGCTCCTTCAGCAGTCGGACTTTTATGGAAGCCGAACTCCTCCAGCAGTCAGGCTTCTCGAAAGTCGGACTCCTTACGGACTCCTCCAGTGGTCGAACTCCTTAGTGGTCGAACTCCTACGGAAGTCGAACTTCTTATAGACTATCGATGGATTCCTGCAGGCGATCCCACTACTAAACGGTTACACGATAATAACGATCGGCATTTATCAAGTCAATAACGATCGGCATTTATCAAATCAATAATGATCGGCATTGATCAGGATAGTTATGACAATCATTAATCAAGATAGTTACAATAAGCTCCGCCTATAAAAATGATCCTCCAGATACGCTTAGGCCAGGTTCTAAAAACCCTTCTCTCCTTCTCGAAACTCTGTCGAACTTCATACTGAGCACTCCATATCTGTTGGCTAGAGTTAACTTGACCATCGGAGGGTCCTATCGGAGCCACTCCCCACCGACTCTGGATGGAGCTTTATTTTGCAGGTCACCGATGGTGATCTAATCCTTCTCTACTCCAGCTCGATCCGGTGTTAACCAAATTCTGCACCAACAGGGCTGATGGCAGATCATCTAGTGGAGAAACGATCGAGCATTCAATAATGGTGGTGCATCGAGGGCCGGAGACGACGGTCAGCCAAAGACCTCACTGAGAAGAAAAAAAGAAAATCCCCACCCTAGGTCGGAAAGAATAAAGAAGGGAAATGAAAGAAAATTATCAGTGATGGTGCGGCAGCAGTTGGCGGATCGATGCTCTTCCATCCGAAATCCCATGCCATAAGTGAGTTAAGATTTTTAATATTGGGATTAGGGTTTTTAAGAAGGAATTTAGGTTTAGGATTGGAATTTCTTTGTAAGAATTCCAGAGAGGATGTTAGGGATTTAAATAGAGGAGCCCTCTAGGTTCCTTTTTTGCTCGGGAGACTACATATTTATCTCTGATTAGAAATCCATTGGAGAAGAGGACTTTCTTTGACAGTTTTCTCTTCTCTATTTATTGTTTGTTTTTTATTTTTTATTTTTTTTTGTTCAGATAAAGTCGGCAAAGAATATCGGCTTCAAGCTGAACTAAGTCCAAAGGAACCGGTTCTCATATACACATTTAGGGTTGGAACTACAAAAAAAATATCTAATATAAATTTTACTCGCATGTTCTCCACAATGACCCCAAATAATTTTATGGTTAATATATGGAAATACAGAATTTAAACATTATAATATAATTGATAAATTATTGTGATTTGTTTTCAACTCGTCTTTCATGATTCATATAATAACCCTATAATGATTTTGAAATTACTAATGAAAACATGAAATTAGAATTACGTTATAACCAATCAACCGTAAAGATACCTATCATTAATTTTTATTTCTCTAGTTTGATAAAGTATCTTTACAATAGTTTCGTGGACACAGTTTGGAAACCTTTGTAGTCAATTAATTATTGAGGCACTACTCATCAGATTTATATTTATAGTAATTTAAATTCTATAGTATGTATAAAAGCAATACTTTTGAATTTAAATATTTCATATTTATATTATTAGTCATTTTTCTTTCAAAAATGTCCATCCACATGGCACAAAACAAAATAATAATTTCTATTTAAATAAACTCACCTATTTTTAAAGATAAAATAATTAAAAACTTGGTTTAGAAATCAAAAAAAAAATGATACTAATCACTCTTTTTAAGGGTGAAAGAAAAATTTGAGAGACTATTTATAATTTATAACTAGAATATAGTTTAAAAATTTACATTTCTCAAATATAGTCGATTACTAGTAGTTGTTTGATCTATTATTTGGATTGTCTCATTATGATAAATGAGCCAAAGTGAAAATTTTATTTTTACATACATATAGTGTTCAAAAAATAACTTTATGGCCAGTATATTAGAATAATAATATTTTATTAGAACTAGTAAATAAAAAATTTTAATTAAATTTTATTTTTTATATTATATATATATAAAATAATATTCTGCGAATGAGTATTATGGTGTTGGCAACTCAGCTTTGTAGATGATTTTTGTTGTGCCACATGTAATTTTTTTTTTATTATTTTTGGGCACATAGAGGGGGACGGCGGAGAACCCCCGTGGGGTAGGTTTGGGGGCCAGCGAGGGGTTGGCATGGAGAAGTCGCAAGGGAGAGGGTCGGAGGTGGGGGTGGCATAGAGAGGAGGCATGGAGGAGTGGCGGCGAGCCGCGGAGGACATAGCATCGTGTAGTGTTTTTTTTTTTTTTGGGGGGGGGGCTAACGGAAGAGGCAACGGCGAACCCATCGCGGGGGGGGGGTGGGGTTTGGGGGCCAACGGGGGGTGGCATGGGAAAGTCGCAGGAGGGCTGGTGAAGGGGCAGTGCGGGGGAGGCATGGAGGAGAGGTAGGCGAACGAGCTGCGAGTGTTGCCGGAGGAGGGTTGGCATGGAGAACCCACTACAAAGGGAGGGGTGGTGCAGGTGAAGGACCCGCAAGCATGTGGGGTGGGGATGGACTGCCAGCATGCGAGGGGCTGGGGGTTGCACGAAGCAGTTTTTTGAATGAACGGAGGGGGTGGTGGGCGGATGAGCCACGAGAGGTGCCAGAGGGGGGTGGGCACAGAGAATCCACCAGCAAAAGGAGGGGCGGTGCAAGCAGAGGACCCACGGCGTGCAGGGTGGAGAGGGACCGCTAGCGTGCAAGGGGCTAGGAGGTGTGCGTAGGAGAAGAATGAAATTCTAAAAAAATAAAAATAAAAATAAAAATATAATAATAATAAAATATTAATTTAAAAAATAATTAAAAAAGTGAGATAAAAAAACTTAATAATAATAAATTTTAATTAAAAAAATATTTTAAAAAATAATTTAAAAACTAAGTTCCTTCCAACTTCAAATCATCTAACGAGGAGTGTGCTTGAGAGCCGATGAGTTCTTTGAAACTTAAGCATTTTTTATTATTATTTAAAAATAATCTAAATTTTTTTTATTATTATTTAATTTTTTTTTTCATTTCATCCTTCTCCTCTTATGGCTCTACGCCGAACACCCACACCCCCCTCCGGTACCACCCATGGCTCCTCCATCCAGCCGCTACTCCTCCGTATCTATCTATGCATTTTTTAAAATTATTTTTTAAAAATATTTTTTTATTTTCTTTTCTCCTCCCATGATTTTGTGTCGAATACCTAGACCCCCCACTGACACCGCCCATGACTCCTCCGCATGGCCACCGCTCCTTAGTGCCCACCTACATATTTTTTAAAATTATTTTTTTTAAAAAATATTTTTATCATTATTTTAAAAATCTAATTAAATATTTTAAATATTTTATTTTATTATTTTTTAAATATTTTTAATTTAAAATAATATTTTATTATTATTTTAAATCTATTTTTTAATTTAAAAATTATTTTTTAAATTCTGAGGAGGAAGATCGTGCAAAGGAGTGGTGGGAGGGCGTAGAGGAGTGGCGGTTGGGCGGAGGAGCGGCAAGTGGCGTCGGAGGGAAGGTGGGTGTTTGGCATGAAGTCGCGAGAGGAGGAAGAAATAATTTTTTTTAAAATAATAATAAAATATTTATTTTAAAAAATAATTTTAAAAAATATATGTGTAGGGGCGGAGGAGTCGTGGGTGGTATTGGAGGGAGTGTGGGTGTTTAGCATAAAGGCACAGGAGTTTAAAATAGATTTTTAAAATAATAATAAATTATTAATTTTAAAAATATTTTTTTAAAAAAATAATATTTTTTTAAAAATAAATTTTAATTTTTTTAAAAAATATTTTTAAAAATAATATTTTATATTAAAAATATTTATTTTTAAAATAATATTTTAAAATTTTTCTTTTTTTCCTTCTCCTCCTGCACTCTTTTGGTTAGGCAATTTTAAAAATAAAATTTTATTATTTTTTTAAAAATCTTCCTTCTTGCTTTCTTCCAACACCACTTTCTTAGAACTCTAGAACATGCCCACTACCCCATCACCACCCACGGCTACTAGTGTACTCTCTGTCTTCCTCCTTCACCATCCTAGCCCATGACTATCGGAAAGGAAATTGGACCCTCCACAAGACCCTCATTCTAATGACCCCCAAGTGCCTTGATGATGAGAGCTGCATCGGCGATAGTGGTTCCTCATCCGACGATGCCATTCCCCACTCCACGGAGTAGTGGTGGAAATGGGTCAAGAGCCATTGCTAGAACAACACCTGCCTTCGGAACCATAACTAATGCAACGACAAGTGGGACAACCTCCTTTGCGATTATAAGAAGGTCCGCAACTATGAGACTCATGCCACGGCTTCTGCTACCAACAGCGCTGTTGGAGATCAACCCTCCTATTGGGCTATGGAGTAGCACGAGCAAAATTCAAAATGCAAGAGCATGCGAAGAGGACCGGATGAAGGGGGGATGGCCAGGACAGGAGATGTTGGCTTCGGCAGGAAGCGGGCTGAGTAGGAGGCAAAGGAGGAGAAAGGAGGAATAGTGGTGGCACTAGAGGCAGCGGTACCGGTAGAAATGCCAAAGGTTATGATCGGGATCGACGTTTGTCGAGAGAGAAGAAGAGTAGTGGTGGGATGGCATTGACGGATGGAGAAGGTATGAGAAGAGAGGGGGTGGGGGTACGATCAGGATCGACGTTTGTTGAGAGAAAATGGAATCCATGATGGGACAGTAGAGAGTGGGGCAGCATCGATGGGTGTGAAGAAAGTATGAGGACAGAAAAAAAGAAGAAGAAAAAAATAATAAAATATTATTTTATAAAATAATAAAAAATATATTATATAATAAATAAAATAAATAAAATATTAAAAAATTAAAAATATTTATTATTAAAAAATTAATAATTATAGATCATAATTATCCGTCCTATGCAATGTGCGGGTCTTCGACTAGTTTCATCATTTGGTGATTATATGATGACTTTGTAATGATTGCATAAATACATCCTCCAAATATACTAATATAATTCAATAAATCTTATTAGCTGAATTACAATTAACTACAATATTTAATCATATTTTATTTGATTAGTTGTAATACATCTGCATGTCGTTGGTAAAAAGTATTGAATTTAGGATAATTTGATATTTTTAATTTTAAAACTAAACTAATTATTATTTTTGTTTTATTTGACCAAAAGAATCATTTTTGCTGGTCTATTCCTTATCAGATACAAAGGTGCATAATAGATCGATATGCATATTATGAATTGTTCTATAACCAAATCAATTGTTAGAAGAGAGAAATATAGTTTATTATCAGTGTAATTTGGGATCCTCATTGGTTAATAAGCTTTTACTCAAAGAGGTACAATCGGTCTAGTAAATATCATCTATTTTAATATTTATAAAAAAATTTATGCTTAAAAAAGCGGAGAACATTAGTAAGTATTGACAATTCAGTTGAACGGGATTCAGAAATTAAAATTTCATCTCTTTCCATGATTTTATAAAAGCATTTTAAGATGTCTCACATTCTGGAATAGTTTGGCACAACCAAATAATTTTAAATTTAAAAATTATTAATATATTCAAAAAAATTGATAGAAGTAAATAATATAAAATAATTAATTTTAAACATTGATGATAAATATAATACCATATATGAAAATATCAGTTGAACCTCAATGTGATTATTTGATAAGGATATTTATATTACCGAGTTTATAATATATATTTTTTTAAAAATATATTTTAATATAAATTAGAGATAATAATTTTTTTGGATTCGATAGATTCGATCCGATTCAACTCAATTAAGAGCCATATAGATTTTAAATAAAAAATCTAAAATAAATTTAAGTTAGATAATAATATATTTCATTTCGGATCCATTTCGATAATATTTTTTATTTAAATAAATAAATAAATAAATCTCCCGTTTGCAAACCCGCACCACACCCGCCCGCCCCACCTCCCTCCCTCTTCTCTCTCTCTCTCTCTCTCGTTACATCCGATTCCCGCACCCCCCCTCCTTGTTTACATCAAAACTACCCCCACCCCCACTCGGTGGCCGACCGCGACAGCCAAGCAGCGCTGCGCCGCTCCGGCGGCCGGCGGATCCCCATCACCCCCATCCCCCCTCGCTCTCTCTCTCGTTTACATCATAACCCACCACCCCTGCCCCCCCCCCCCCCCCTCTCTCTCTCGTTTCACCCCCCCCCCCAAACACCGCTAGCGGCGGCGGCGGGGCCGACAAAACCCTCGCCATCGTCCAAGCTTTCCTACTCGGCCACTCTAAGCCTCCTACCGATTGAAGCTGCCAAGGACGGACTTCCCTATTCGGCCGCTCCAAGCCTCCCACCAGACTGAAATTGCTGCGGACGTCGGGAAAGCCAGAGGGAGGGGAAAACGTAGGAAAAATCAACGGAAAAAATAAAAGGCGGGAAGAAGTGAAAGGTAAGATCTTTCCCACATAGATTGATTTTTTTTTTTCTTTTAGCTTCTTTTTATTTTCATTCCATTCTGTTTTTCGGAGATCTGGGGAAGGAGAGCACCTGAGGGAGATCGGAGGGATTTTTAGGTTCCGGTTGGGTTTTTTTTCGAGCATTCGGGATTTCGTGCGAGTTGTGGCGGTGTGAGTTGGTCCTTGAGGTTTTGAGAGCTTAATCTTGGTGGAGCATGATGTTTCGTAGGATTCGGGGATGGCCGGCTGGAGTGGCGGTAGAGATAGGGAACGGAGAAGGAAATCGATTCAGATATATCTGATCCGATCCATCTTTAGAGCCCGTTCCAATCCCAGGTGAATGCAGGATAGATATGAATATAATTTTTTGACTTATAAAATAGATATGGATACGAGCCGATTCAATTCATATCTAATCCATTACCATCCTGATGCAAGTATCTAGATTATTGCTGAAAAATAACTTAAAATATAATTAAGAGTCTTAATTTTAATATTTTTTATTTTTTAAATAAAATTAATAATATATATGATTCAGGATCGGAATTAAAATTAAAATATATTAAAATAGAATTATAATAGTTATATTTTCTATTGAAATAATTGGATCTGTTTGCTCCGATTTGAGATTGGCTCCTTACTGTACATCTATATATAAAAAGAGACAAGAGACCCCAAGAGAAGGCTCCGAAAAGGAAGAAATTTTTGCAAGTTAATCTTCATGAGTCATTTCGATCGAATCAGGACTGTTCGACCAACCACTATTTGGCCGATTACTATTTATTAGACTACTGTTCATCAAATTACCGTTAATCGGTCGATCACTATTTGGCCAACTACTGTTCATTGATCGATCATTATTTGACCGACTACTATTTGACGGACTGCTGTTCATCGATCGACGACTATTTGGTCGACTACTATTCATTGGTCGATCACTATTCGGTCGATTACTGTTCATCGATTGACTACTATTCATCAGACTACTGTTCATCGATCGACCACTATTCATCGACTGACTACTTTTTAGCCGACTACTGTTCATCGGTCGATCACTATTCATCGACCGACGATTATTTATTAGCTGACTACTGTTCATTGGACGATCACTATTTGGTCGATCACTATTCGATCGACTACTGTTTATCGATCGACTATTGTTCATCGAACTACTATTCATCGGCCAACCACTATTTGGTCGACTACTGTTCATCGATCGACTATTGTTTGGTCGACTACTATTCATTAGCCGATCACTGTTTGGCCGATTACTCTTTGGCCGACTACTGTTCATCAGTCGACCACTATTCATGGCCGACCACTATTCGGCGATGACTATTCATGGCCGACCATTATTCAACTGATATATCATATAATGAGTTATAACTGTCAGCGCAGGAAGTGCATAATGACCACTCCACGATCATATAATGAGCTATAACTTTCCATAATGAGCATTAATTGCTCACTCTATATTCACATAGTGCTGGAACAAGTGGGATCTACATGCCTAATCGTCATGAACGGTTACCAACAATCTATCTATAAAAGAGAGGTAAACGAACAGTATCGGTAAGATAATTCAGGGTTAGATTCTGCCACATTTTCTACTTTGATTATCCTGTTCATCAATCTCCTATTGACTTAGGTATTGGAGGATCCCCATCGAAAATAACTCCGATTAGTGAGGATTTCTTTTGCAGGTGCTCTTCTCTGGCGACGGACGCAATAGGGGATTGGCCGCAATAGATTGGCACGTCAGGAAGGAGAGAAGAAATCCAATCATGGCAAAAATAAGAGCCTCGAGCAACTCCAACGGCTCCGCCAGGCAGTCCTCCCGTCGGGAAGGTCTCTCGCCTTCACCTCCATCGACAGAGTCTAGTTCTTCACGTTCAATCATCATGGTGGATGCCCATTAATTTGCTATTCCAGCGACAGTAAACATAATAGTAGCAACAAAATTAGTGATGGAGGAGTCAGCACCGCATACAGCGCCATCCAGGCACAGTCATCGACGGAACGACAACCCGCTCAGCATTCCTACCATGTCGAGCCACCACCATCTCGGCACTCCCATTGTGCTGCTTACCAACAGCGATGGTCTCCTTCTCCTCACCATCATAGTATTAAGAAGGGAAAGAGGCTGTGCTCGCTTTCAAGTTCTTCATCCTTAAGTTCTTCGAAAGATTCTGCCCCTGAATTCTTACAACAACGGTAGCTCGACGATTATGAGCATAAGCTCAAAGACATCAACCATCGACTTACCCAGCTCTAAGTAGATGACCGAGGATCATCCAATGACTTTGGCATCTACACCACTACAAACGGAAGCTCCAGGAGCTAGATCGCCAAATTGAAAACCTATAGACGAACTGAGAAGAAGACTGAGGGGCAAGTTCCAATGACCCATAGGTTAATCCATATACCGACTCCGATCGAGCGGAATAAAATGCTGAGTCAACTACGATCGAGCGGAATAAAATGCTGACTCAACTACGATCGAGCGAAATAAAATGTCGACTCGACTACGATCGAGTAGAACAATATACCGACTCAACTTCGATCGAGCGGAACAAAATGTCAACTCGACTACAATCGAGCGAAATAATATGTCGACTCGACTTCGATCAAGTGAAATAAAATGCCAACTCGACTCTAATTGAGCGAAATAAAATGCCGACTCGACTATGGTTGTGCGGAACAATATGTTGACTCGACTTTCGATCGAGTGGAATAAAATGCTGACTTGACTACAATCGAGCAGAATAATATGTCGACTCGACTCGGATCGAACGGAACAATATGCCAACTCGATTACGATCGAGCAGAATAATATGCCGACTTGACTCTGATCGAGCAGGATAAAATGTCGACTTGACTACGATCGGGCGAAACAAAATGCCGACTCGACTACGATCGGACAGAACAATATGCCGACTCAACTCTGATTAGGCGGAATAATATGCCAACTCGACTCCAATTGAGCGGAACAAAATGCTGACTCGATTATGATCGGGTGGAATAATATGCTGACTCGACTCTGATCGATGCGGAACAAAATGCTGACTCGACTACGATCGGACGGAATAAAATGCCGACTCGCAACAAAATGTTGACTCGACTATGGTCGGGTGGAACAAAATGCCGAATTGACTACGGTTGGACGAAAAAATTGCTGACTCGACTACGGTCGAGCGGAATAAAATGCCAACTCGGCTACAGCCGAGCGGAACAAAATGCCGACTCGACTACAATCGGACTAGAAAAATGCTGACTCGATTACGATCAGACAAAACAATATACAATGATTACAACTTTAGTCGTCGTTGCCGCTTCGGACTCCTGGACTCTGACAGCAACAAAAATGACTGCAGAATCAGGGCTCAAAGTCATGATAGAAGATACGCTTACTCCCATCGTTTAATGTGTCAAGTCATCTTGAACTTGGGAGTGGGGGGCAATGTTGGGATAATTGGATCTGCTCGCCTTGATTTGAAATCGGCTCCTTGCTGTACATCTATATATAAGAAGAGATAAGAGACCTCAAGAGAAGGCTCTAGAAAGGAAGAAATTTTTGTAATTCAACCTTCATGAGTCATCTCGATCCAATCAGGACTGTTCGGCCAACCACTGTTTGGTCGATTACTGTTCATCAGACTACTATTCATCGATCGACTACTGTTTGGCTGATGACTATTCATCGGCTAACTAATGTTTGGTCGACTACTGTTCATCGATCGACCATTGTTCATCGGTTGACTACTGTTCATCGGCCGACTACTGTTCATTTGATCGATCACTGTTTGGTCGATTACTATTCAGTCGACTACTGTTAATCGATCGACCATTATTTGGCTGATTACTGTTCATCGATCGATCACTGTTCATCGGTTGACTACTGTTTGGCCGACTATTATTCATCGGTCGACTACTGTTTGGCCAACGACTGTTCATCGACCGACTATTGTTTGGCCGACTACTGTTCATTGGCCGATCACTATTTGATCGACTACTGTTCATCGGCCGACTATTGTTCATCGGCCAACCACTGTTTGGCCGACTACTGTTTATCGACCGACTACTGTTCATTAGCCGATCATTGTTTGGTTTGTTCATCGACCGATCACTGTTCATGGCCGACCACTATTTGGCCGATCATTGTTCGGTGACGATTATTTATGATCGACCACTGTTCAATCGACGTATCATATAATGAATTATAACTGTCAGCGTAGAAAGCGCGTAATGACCACTTTACGATCATATAATGAGCTATAACTACCCATAATGGGCATTAACGCTCACTCTGCGATCACATAGTACCAAAACAACTGGGATCTACATGAAGAGTATCAGTAAAACAATTCAGGACTAGACTCTACCATAATTTCTACTTTGATTATCCTGTTCGTCAATCTCTTACTGATTTAGGCATCGAAGGGTCTCCATTGAAAATAATTTCGGTTAGTAAGGACTTATTTTGCGGATGCTCTTTTCTGACGATGAACGCAATAGGAGATTGGCCGCAACATCTTTTATGATTAAAATTGAAATAAAATAAAAATATTATATAAGAATAGCAATTAATTTTTAAAGATATAAAATATTTTTTAATTTTTTAAATTAAATAATTAAAATACGAGTCATTCGTTTCTATTTTCTAACAAATTATGATCAAGAGTCATACCACATCGGTTCTCCTTTGGGAGGAACTGGACCTGGATTTTAAGTCCAAGGGCTATGCCGGACCTAAACGTGTCTGGTAAACACGTTGGATTCGGATTTCTATATTGAAACTCGGACAAGACCTGCCCGACCTGAATTATAAATATCCCGGTTCACTTGAGGAGAAAGAAGAGGGTTCAATTAATGCTGGTTCAGTTGGGTAGGCCGGTTTGCCGCCTGGCCCGGCTCTTATTGCCGGGTGATGACGCTCTTCTCTCCTCTCCTCCTCCTGCCTCTTCGAGAAGATCGTCCTCCGTTCTTTCTTCTCCGATCGTCACTGGCAGCCACCCCTCCCCTCCTTTTCTTCTTCTCCCATCGCAGCCGCGGCAACCGCTACACCTCTTCTCCTTATTCCATTCGATGCCTCTCCCCTCTTCATCCCTAACTTCAAAATATCCGTCCCCGTTGTTAACCGGAGCACTGCCACGCCAGCCTGCCGTCTGTAGTCTCGGCGGTGGGAGACTGGGGGGTCCATGTCGTTGGCCACGACATCAACGAGGGCCTCCAATGGGCGTTGCTGATCCAAGCTCTCATTTCGGCTGGACGGTCCATCGGTGCTGCACCAGCAGATCACCGCCGTCACCGCGGGGCGGCGGGCTTTGGGTGGTGCTGGAGACGAGTCGGCGGCTGGTGGTGTACGGGGCATCTCTTGGTCAGAAATCGGGAATTAGGGCTCTAATCAGGTCTCTTCTCCTCTCTTTTCTTTTCCTTCGCACCGCCAGCGGCTAGCGGGCGGTGGACATTCGGTGAATGTTGGATGCATAGCACTGGAAAGCCTGCCTCTTAGCGTCTCTCTACCTCTCCTTCTTTCTCCCCATTTCTCTTCCTCCACAGTCTAGGCTACTAGCAGCTGGCGATGGAGAGCCTCATCCTTGAACTTTCCTTCTTCTCCACCTTTCTACTTCATCCAATCTATTCTGATACCAGTCGACGGCGACAGGTGGAGAATACTCGACACCTATCCAGCCGTCCTCCATCTATCTCATCCGTGCTCCGAAAATCTCCGCCCCAATACCCCACCCCCGTCCGTTTCTTTCTCTTTCTCGCCTTCCCCATAAACTTCCCATCTCCTTGCTCCTCTTTCACTCTATTCACTTTCTCTGACTTTGCCCAGCAATGGCCGGAGCTTGGAGCCAGCTATTTTTTCTCTATTTTTCAGGTGTTTTTCAGTATTAGATAGTGAAGAAACTAAGGTTATAAAGTACAATTCTTTGTTCTTCTTCGGAAGAGATTTCTGATTATAGATTATTAAGTTACATATGTTATTACATTTCTTTTATCTCTGATTGATGATTGTCTTCTACATAGGCTTTTGTAGATTGTTCTTGAATTCATAGTGTCATGTTTTTAAAGTGTTTTTTCGTCAGGTATTTTTCATGTTAGCAACTTTTGATTTGAAAGTGCCAAATGATGGATGGCAGATGGGAACAATACAGGACAGGGTATGGCTTATCATACAGAAAGCTATTTGATTTGGGAGACTAGAGAACAATATAGTTAATTAGTTGGAAATTGGATGGGATTGACTTTGTATTTTGGATGTTATGCATGTGTTATAGACCTGTTCTGTGGTATACTGGTATTTTTTAGTATTTTTCTAAGGCATTTGCAACTATTGTTTTTGCATTTTCTTAGGTTTCAAAAAGATTTCAGAAAGTCCAAGGCTCGGCCCAAAGCTCAAAGCCTGAGTAAGAACCGGACTCGAGCTTGGGAAATAAGCATGAAGGCCGAGTCGGGCCTGGGCCTGACAATATTTAGTTATACCTTGGATTGAGCCAGGATGTAACCTGGCCTATGAACAGGTCTATGACTACAAGAACTGAGTTTGTAACAGAGATCCCATAGCAAAAGTTTCAGGTGTGGCTACTGATTGCAGTTGAATCTTTTCGAAATCTGGTTTTTTATCTGATCGTTTAGTTAAATTTCCCTTTTTCATTATCATGATGATTTTTTTTTTAAAGAAAATCACATCATAAAAATTTCTTCCTTTCAGCTTTTAATATATTCTTTGTGTCATATGGATTCCGACACGCATTTCTTTTCTTTTCCCATATATGACACCTTTCTTTCTTCTTTGATAATCTTATGTTTGCTCTTATCGATCAGTGCTTTACAAACATTCTAGCTGCTGAACTCTTTTCTTGTATTGTCTTAGATTAATTCTATTTACTGATTCTCTGCACTTGTTGCTAAGTAATTTATTTTTTTAAAATTTGTAACCAATTATTTCACTTTGAAATAATTAATTTGTTCATTAGTTCTTTATTTTGAATTCTTTGGGAATTATGGTACAGGTAGATGAAACATGATGAGCATAATAAATCTTGGGATTGTGTTTCCATTTCCACCTCATATGTGCCAGGAGAAGGTGCAACATAGACCATTTCATTGTGTGGGGTTCTCAAAGGATGCTCAAATTTATCATGGTGAGACCAAAGAAGCTGCGAGAATAAGTCATCATGCAAGAAGGAGGTCAGCTATTTTTACCTTTTTGATTCCTTGTTATATTACTTGTTGTTCATTTTATATGTCCCTGGGCCAAATGCTTTGTGATAGGACACTAACATGTAAGTTTCTTGTGTGTTTCAATTGATCTTTTGAGATGTTTTCTTCATTTTGGCATGTTTATGATTAAAAAAAAAAAATCAATTTCGGTTGGCTTCATGAATTCCTCAATGCCATTTGTTCCTATCAGGGTTAAAGTATTGGTGCAAGGCTGCAAGCAATCTATCAAGTCCTTTATTATCATGCTGTCCTCAGATTTCTCCGTCATCTATTTTACCTTTTTTTTTTTTTTTACACATATTCATCGCCCTATTTCCAATTGTATGAGGAATTCTTTTAGTAGTTGTAACGCATGATCATCCAAGCGCAATGTTCATCAATTATCTTTGTTGGCTTAAAATACAGTTTATTAAGTTTTTTGACAATGGTGATTAAAGAACACTTTGAACTCATTTCCACTTTGTTAGTCCTTTGATTGATTTAGAAACTCCATTCTTACCTTGTATATGTACTTAAGATTTTGTACTACATTTTCACCAGAAGTTTCAAAAAATAGAGATAAGAGCAGGGCTTTAATGAAATGTATTCTGCCAAATCAGCCAGTAAATTTGAAAGGTGTCCAAGCAAGTCCAAAGTGGTTAATCTACACAAAGCTTATGAAATTGTTAAATGGTTGGTTAAGTTCTGGGCAATATTGACTTTTCTTTTGACTGTTTTTGTTACCCCCTTTTGATTAAACAAATTAGGGGCCTAGTATTGAATTGTGGTATTTTCTAAATTTCTATGAAAACATCCTATCAAGTTGTCAAATTATGAATTGAACAATTCACTCCAAACTATTACTACTTCAACAACTCAGTTTTAATATTGCTAGAGTGCTGACATATTGGGGCACTTGGATACAGCACAACACTAGTTGATACCTTTAAAATGTTCTCTCTCATTTACCTTGACCAAAAGTGTCAGCATTTGTCCTATCACAAGACACTCTAGCAATTGGTTATTTTTAATACTGAAAGATATTAACTTAGAATTTCTGGATTTAAAACCTTATTTTCCCCTTTGAAGTAATATGTGCAATATATATTTTTTTAAAAAATTCATGATTGACTAGTCAACCACATTTACTAGTTAATGTAGTTTGATATCTCTAACTATTTATTTATATTGTTGGTTTATTCCAGTGTTGAACTACTGGTCATTTTGTGATGGTGAGACACTTCCTATGCCAGATAAAACTAGGAGATGACATGCATGGAGTTTTTAGGGCTTTGCTTGCACATTATGTATATCTCCAGCATTGTATGTGTCATTGTTAGGGATACTAGAACCATCATAATTTATCTTCTAGTCTTTATGGAGCACGCTAATAATATATAACTCTAAAGTATACAGATCATAATTTAATAGTTTCAAGTCCTAATCCATGATACCTAGCAGCTTGTTGATTTAGTGATAGGATTGAAAAAAACATTATTACATAAGTATTTCCGAATCGTAAAATATTAGGCTGCATCCAGGTTTACAATCTCTATGGGTACAATTTAGGTTGATACAGTACGCCCCCATACCAATACATTGTATGTTGTTGGAGGCGAGAGTACCATGTATTGATACAGAACCATATCAAGCCCCATACAATATTAGTACCTTATGAGATCAGTATGGTACATGAAATATTGAGCGAGTTCTAGTATGCTGTTGGAGGTGAGATAGTGGGTGTACCATGTATCAATACCGTGCTATGTCGGGCCCCCATACAATATTAGTACCTTGTGAGGTTAGTATGGTACACGAAATATTGGGCGATATGGGTTGATACTTGAAAACCTTGTCTTGGATAATTCAAATAATTGGTATTCAAGGATGACCCTTTATGCCAAGCTTGTTGCTCCAATGGTGGTGGAACATGAACAAGACCCATGTTTCGCACCATTCGGAGGTCAAAACACATTTTGACCAAGGGAAGTATTAGATGTATGTCCTAAAAGTCAATTTGATTGACATATGTAAACATTCTAGGAGTATAATTTTATAATTGAATTATTCAAATGAATAAAATTGGGTTAATTTTTTATTCATATTGTGTCATGTGTCTATGAATTATCCAAGGAATTAATAAGATAATGACATATATTCTCAAGAGTTGAGAATTTAAGGCATGTGTCATTGGTGATTAATTTCTAAATACTCTCAATCAATGGATCATCACAAGGACGGTGACTGATTCGGTAAGATTGATGCACGGATCGCTTTCTTTTAGATAGATGAGACTTCAGTCTACAATGTGGGGATACTGGAGCGAGAGTGTAGATGATTGTTAGAGAACAATGGTATCGAGCTTGACCAACATGAGTAGTCACTTGGATGTCTACTCACTCGTCAATGATTTACTCGATGCTGTAGTGGTGTGAGTAGTTTTTAGATCTGTGGTGTCTCGACTATTTACAATGAGGTTGCTATAGTTTGATTGTAGAATTACTTAGTTACCTAGCCATTCGGAATCTTGCAGTATATGTTGGCTATGGTAGGTTCGTTGTAGGAATAGGATGTGCACCTAGATGGGATCTATCGATCTTGATAGATAAGGAGCAATCTTATTTTAATTCATGAAACTAAGTTCAGAAGACCATGGTCATGGCAGTGTGAATGATGGAAAGGAGTTTTCATAAGATTTCATAATTGAACTCGAGTCGATTGAATTTTACATATGATAGATGATGGGGTTTGACGAGTTATCCATAACTTTCGTCTTGTCGGGTTTCACGATAGAAGAACCGAATTATACTGCAGTTACACCTAGAGGTTCATCTATTCAATTCTTTTGGGTTGCTACCACACATTGCTAGGTATCATTGGTGGATTGTGAGATTAATGAGAATTATTTTGATGATCAATTATTTTCAATTGGCCGAATTAGAAGAGTTCCAATCTATTGAAAGGAGTTTCGATGATATTGTTGATGGAGATCACAATATATCTCATTACCAGATAGAATTGAATAAATAGGATCACACACAATCGGGAATTGGCTTAGATTTGTGCAATTGGGCTTGTGAAGTCCTAATTGGGTTAGGATTTATGAAATCCTAATGGATTTAGGTTTTTCATGCTAGCACATGGTTAAACCCAATTCTCTTGTGACTTAGAATCCTTATTGGATAGGGATTAGACCAAGTCATATGCATGCCTTCTGATTTCTTGCATGGATAAGGATGAAGGGGCGCCAATAGTTGGCGCCCCATCTATTTTGTGCGTGGAGAAAGATGGGAGAGGGGTGCACGCCTACTTTGGATGCACGCCTACTTTGGATAAGATCCAAGGGGCACACGCCCCATCTGGATAAGGTTGAGAGAAGGGGTGCCAATATTTGATACCCTCTCTATTGTGCATGAGATAGGGAGAGAAGGTGTTGGGCGTCCATCAGATAGATAAGGACTCCTTTTGCTATAAGGTATTCAAAGCCTTAAGTCCCTAGGACTTCTTTGATCTATTTAAAACCCAAAGAGAGATAAGATATCTAATGCTTTCATGCTAAAAAGAAAAGTGCACCCCCTCTTTTCTCACGTCCCTATTTCATGCTTAAGGTGTTGGGCATTCCACCATCTCCACCTGCCAAAGAGAGAAAGACAAGGTTCGCGAACTCGGTACCGACATTCGTGCCGATTGCTGGCCGGTATGGTACCGTACCGTACTGCTCATTAAAAATATTAAAAAAATTTCATCCAATGGTGAAAAAAAACTGCCAGTACCGATCCGTATCGGTGCTGTACCGATCCATACCGGATCAAACCGTCCGGTACCGGCTTGTACCATACCGTACCATACTGAACCGAGCGGTTCGGAAAGTTTACCAAAAAAAAGGGCCGAACCGGACCGGTTCCCCATCGGTCCGGCTCGGTACGGGGTGTACCGGGCGGTTCGGCCCGGTACGGCATTCTATGGAGAAAGGTGTTCTCTCTTCTCTCTCGTCTCTTCCTTGCGTATTGATCTGGATCAAGCGTTGATTCAGATATGAGGGCTGATCGTGGAAGAGTGCATGCTGATCTATCTTGGAGAAGATGGATCGTGATCAAGAGGAGTAACCTAGCTGGTTCCTATGTGCATACCTGTAGAGGCCGGACGCATGTGTAGTTCTTCAGGAACCTGTGAGAAGATTATCACGATCATCAAATCACGGTGAAGATCTACTCGCGCAAGGTGAAGACTCGATCTTCATTATTTTTATTTTTAATATCTCGATCTTAAGTTATGATAGGTTCTAGTTCTATGAGATGCGATCTCATAGAAGCATGCTTGATTAGTTTTCTTTCTGCTGCTAAAATTTCTGAATTTTTATGTTAATCTTGCATGCACCAAAGGAAAAGTTCCTTCAGGATGGACTCTCACTCTGCTCTTGGTTCACACCTCTCTCATTAAACAGGGGATGGTTCCTGACATGAGAGATCTGAACTTGAAAGCAGTGGAAAGTGTGGCTTTAGGTGCTAAGTTGGAGTAAATGGCCCAACTGGAAGCCCAATTACCAAGTGATCTGGGCTTACTTCCTTTGTTATTAGGATATTGCCGAACATGAAGGCCTATTTGAAATAGACTACGAAAGTGTTTCTTGTTTACATGCTCACCAACTGGAGCACCCCTCATTAAAAAACAAAATTATTGAGGGCAAGAAGGTTCACTTAGGTGAGGCATCAGTTCCTCAATCATGCATGGTTGGAAAATCAGGAGTTAAGAAGATTCCTTCGATGATTGGAGTTGGTTTGGGTGTCAGCTCATGCTCAGCAGTTGGCCCCTCCCACTCTAGTCTGTTGGCATAGTGGTATAGGAGCATCAGTGATAGTTTTGGGAAGTATTTTATGGGTAGGCGATTGGGCATTTGCCTAGGATGTTGAAACTACCCTAATCTTCGCAGAGTTTTGATGAGTACAGAATTGTGGGGATGATGCATTCATCAAATGGAGGGCATGGTGAATAGTCACCTCACATCAAGTCTTATGTCCACCTTCTTTTTCATGAAAGTACTAATGTGGAGCTATTGAGGTGTCAACAACCAGACATTTCTCTCATCCTATAGGTGACTTCTTTCTAACCCATAGGCTAGATGCTTGTATTTTTTAGGAAACGAGATTGTCTAGTTTACTGCTTGAGTGTGTGCATCTAAGATTTGACCCCAAAAGGCGATGGACAACTAGACAATTGCAAGGCCTTTTAATGGCATATTGCCACTATGTAGACGTGGCATTGGCGGGCAGGCTTTGATTTTCATTTATGACAACTTATCTATGGTGTTACTCTTGTTGTGTGCACTTCTAGGGTGCTGTGTGGTGTTTATGCTATCACTTCTTTCTTAGAGTAATGGGATTTGTGGTGAGGTGGAGGCAATTTAGAGTATCGGATTGTCCATGCTTCTTATTGGCAATTTTACTTGCACTGCTGTTGTTGCTGATAAGCGTTATTGTTGTCCATATGCAGAGACTGTGGGGATTAAGGTGTGTGACAATAGACCTGCAAATTTAGGATGTGTGGGACCTGGGTTTATTAGATGCAATAACTGGACTAGGAGGGCTCATATTTAAGAGTTTATAGGTTGAGCACTAGCGATTAGAAGGTGGATTGATATGTTCCCCATTTATCAGCTTCAAGACCTCCCATGAGTTTCGTCGGATCACTGCTCTCTTTTAGTGCATAGTGAGATTTATCTCCTCCCATGGCCTCTTTTTATATCTGAAGACTTTTAGGTATAGTATTCTCAATCATGGGAGATGGTGCGTTATGCATGCTAGTGCTTGAGAGTGGCACTCCAACTTCCCAGCTTAAACAGAAGCTTAGGCACACTAATAAGGCTGTTTGGTAATGGAATAGGGAGCTCCTGGGAGATCTCAATTGATAGGTGGAGGATTTAGAGGCTAATATTTAGTTAATGTAATAGGAAGAGGTGGACTTAGGGAAACTAGCTCCAAATTGACTTCAGTTGCTTCAATGGATGTTAGTCAAATACACCAATGTCTTCATCTCAATTTGAAGTATTATGGTGACAGAGAAGACATATTACATTGCTTCTGGCAAGTGACCAGAATACAACCTTCTTTCACTATGCCACAATTATCATATGTCAGAAGAATCAAATCGGCCGACTTAAGTATGGGATTGGAGCCAATTTAGACAGGTCGCATTGAATGTTGTTAAAGCTGGTGGGCTCTTGTAGAAGCTAATGGCCCCATTTCACATTCCTACAATGCCTATGATGGTTCTTGAGGACGATAAAGGTAAGTTAGAGGATGTCTCTATGGCAGAAATTGAGGCAACAATCAAGTCTTTGGCATAGGGAAGGCACCAAGCTTTGATGGTTTTCTAGAGTCATTCTTTCACACCTATTGGCCCATTGCGCTTTTTTTTTTTTTTTTTTGGTTTTGGGGGGGGGGGGTCATGAGGGCTGTTCAACTTTTCTTTAAGCAAGTTCATATGCTGAATTCTCTAGAGGTCTACTTTGTGGTGCTTATACTGAGGATGCTAGATCCAGAGGAGATAGGCCATTAAAGGCCTACAGAGTGGTTTTCCTCAACTACAAGCCACAGACCATGATGTCCTCTCACCCCTTTCATTTTCATTTTCACTTCTGATATGCAAACTAGAATGTTGAATTATCAATTGGCTCTTGGTAGGTCGAAGGGATTTTTGCCTGCAAGAGTCTGTCTTTGCATGCACTTATCATATGCTAATGTTTGCATGCTTGTCTGGCACAGAAGTTTAAAGACTGCCAAGCTTTTGTTTATTTTCCTTTCCCTGGGAGGTTCCAATAAATAGATTTGGAGAAGAGGGTCAATCTGTCCTAGTTGGTAGTGATGTTCTTTCCACCCTCGAGTTTTGACATGAGACTTACTCTCTCAACTATTTTAGCTATTCAAGATACTACTGCCATGGGCAAGTATCTGGTAGTTCCTCCTGCTAATGGCAGACCTTTGTGGCATAGATTTTAATTTCTTCTTAATAAGTTGACATCGAGATTGGGTATCTTAATAAGTTGACATCGAGACCGGCTAGCTGGAAGTGGGACTCCTTGAGCATCGCTAGGCATCCCATGCTTATTCAATCTGTGCTGATTTCTGTGCACATTCATGTGTGGCCTCATTTTTAAGTATTGGTATCTGTGATTGAATGGGTAGACAAGCTGTTAAGGAATTCCCTTCATGGCATTCTGCTGGGAATAGGGGTTTCATTTACTGTCTTGCAAGAAGGAAGGAGGCCTAGGCATTCCCAGGATATGGGCATGGCATGCAAGGGTGGAGCCACGTTTTGACTTGGGGGTTCAATTGAATCCCCAAGTTTTGGTGCAATACCCTTAGAGATATGTAAATATTATCCAAAAAATTTTATATATATATAATTTTGAACTCCTATAGTATAAATTAAGAATCTTAGTTAGCTTAGTGGTTTGAACCCCAACCTTTTATCCCTCACGTCCCTAGTTCAAATCCTTACTCTTATATTTTTCCTCTATCCCCCACATCCCAGGTTCGCTTTTGCTTAATGTAATATTATTAAATTTATTTTTATTTATTTATTTATTTTAATTTATATGTTGAACCCTCAGGATGAAAATGGGTGGCACGAGGTTCTTTTGAATAAGTTGGCTGGCTGGCTTTTATTACAAATGGGTGCTCTGTTGTAATAGTTTGCTGCAGCAAGATACTGGTCTAGCATGTATTGGAGCACTTATCACCGACCTAGAGGTAGACATGGCGAACTTATTGTATAGGAATTGTTGTTACCCAGAGACTTGGAGTTATGCCAAGTGTGCCCCAAAAGTCTTTGACACAGCGGCTTCGAAAATCCTAGGCATAGGAACATTGATACACGCACAGTGTGTACATATAAATAATACATGTGTACACATATAAACATATTTTTGTGTTTTGAATTTGATGCTTGTAAAAGAGACTTCAAATTGTTGATGTTAACAAATAAATACAATGAAATATCCATAAGCTTGCAAGTTGTTTAATTTGTTCACTAGGTTTAGCTAAATTTACTTTGTGTTAATATACTTGAATATATAACTAATTGTAAAATGTTTATATTTAAACACAATGACATTTCTTTTAGGTGTTCGTATAATCAAGATATTATATAAAAAATGTAATGACACTTTGCTTGAAGTGTCCATATACTTGATAAGTTTATATTAAAAATATAAGGAGACTTCACTTAAGTTCCTAAAACTTAAAAATATGAGTCCCTACAAGACATTTCAAAAAAGAAAAAAAGTGATCAGTGTCAGGCACTTTTTATTGACATCAGTAGGATACTTCAAAATGGAGCGTCTAGCCATGTCATGTTGTGCGTCGTCTGAGTATCCAAAAATGTTGACACTTCCACACGGCTTAAATGTAAAGTATCTAGGTAAGATAGATGGGAGGTAAAATGCTACAAGGAAAGTTGAAGGGGGTGATTGGATTCAGCTATTGACACCTTGATAGACCCATGGTGGGACAGCATGCCTTTGTCCAAACAAGTATGTCCTTATCAATATTGAGAGAGAGTTTAATTATTCCAAATTGAGGATGGAATATGACATTAGTGTAAGCTTCTTTTGCCCTAGAAATTGCTAAACAAGTGCACTCAATCCCACTAGTGGAGTGCAATTGGTAGGACAGACTGGCTTTTGGCACTGCTGGACAACTGCAAGTTAAAATAGGGCAGGTTTATAAGTCATGTATCGTTCATACTTCTCATATTAATTTGCGATTGAATGGGATTTGGCAACTTTGAGTGCCACCTCAAGTTCGATTATTTTTAGGGAAACTGTTATGGAATTGCTTACCATGTGGGCTTCTTCTCCATTGTGGGGGCATTGGAGGACAAATCTATGGCAGGTGCGAGGCAGCAGTGGGAGATGCAATGCATGCCCTTTTTGATTGTGATCTACCAAATGCGATAGGTTCGCTACAAGCAATCAAAATTTTCCCCATAGAAGTTGGATACTTTGCTGGACTTTATCCTAGAAGCCTCCCAAAGATATGCCTCAGATGAGCTTGAAGAGCTCCAAATCATTGATATGGCTTGTGTATTGTGGTTGTTGTGGAATTCTCAGAATGAAGTGATCTTTAGAGCATCTATACTTCGTTCTACTGTTATATGTCAAACTTTCTGGGTAATGTTGTTTCCTATATTCTGATTCCTTTATTCATCATGACTTTGATCCTATATTTTCCAGTATCTGCTGAATTCTATTGATCCTATATATAAGAAATTACTTTAGAATCAGGATGAATGTGTACTTTAACAATATGTTACTCGCCTATTTTATTGCCTCACAGAAGGTCAATAATCTCTGTGGTACCAAATAGGTGTGAATGCTTGGATCTCCACAAACAACGGATTGCTTATATGGAGGCATGGTCTTGGCAAAAATTATTGGTAAGAAGGAGGCACATTTTGATAGAAAGAGATGAAGATCACTCTGACACGTTGATTGTTCTTCAACATCCTCCTGTTTATACATTGGGTACCAGCAGTTCAGAGAAATACCTGAATTTTGATATACAAAATTCTCCCTATGATATTCACCGGACTGAACGTGGTGGAGAAGTCACCTATCATGGCCCTGGACAGGTATTTCTTCTATTTTAATATGCTCATAATAATTTGTTGTGGGTTTCATTTCTGCAATCTATGAAATTACTTTTTGTGGAGAAATGTTTCATTTGAACTTTCTTTTTTTTCCTTTTTTTTTTAAAAAAAAAATTTAGTCTGTGATGTTCAGCTGTTTTGGTTCTTGATGTTGGTTTACTTTCTCTGCTTCAGGCTTTAAACTGACTATAAGCAAGAATTCTCAAACATTAGCCATTTCAATGTTGGAGCGTAAACTAGAAATATGGATCATTTACATTTCTGGATTTTGATGCAAAACAGCAATGGACTCATTAGCGATGTTTAATTCGTATCTTTATAGTGTAATAGCAATAAATAGATGCCCGATTCCTCTCTTGGTGATACCAACTATATAATTTATCAACCTATGACCATGAGTTTTATGAGATCTGTTATCATTTGTTATTTCATATGTAGAATCTTGAAGCATTTTTGTAAAATAAAATTTCCTTTTGGGCAGTAAAAAATAAAAAACCTGTGGATCACTTATCTATGCCATTATAAGGGGATCCAGGACGTGAGTTTTTATTTATCATTATTATTATTATTTTTGACTTCTTCATGTAGTTTTTTGTTTGTTTGTTTGTCTGTCACTGCATGGTAAAAAAGTAGTATGTGTACCTTGCCCAAAAGAAATAGTTAATGATAATATTTGAAAAGCTATTTTTCTAATTGGTTCTCCTTTAAATTCCTTTAATGTTTCTATCAATTTGGATTTTCCATTATTTGCCTTCTTGCTAGAGAAATAGCTGAAAACTATCTTGGTTATTCTGATCATGGAAAAGTGGACCTAGATTGCCACACATACTTGTATGTATATGCATGCACAAAGATTGTGAAGTTGATTAGAAATGTTTTTGGAATTGTCTCATGACTGCCTACTGATATTGTTTTTTTCATTGTGTTTTTGGAGTTCCCTTCTTACAGTTTGTCTGCTGTCTTTCTTTTTAGCTTGTTATGTACCCTATTCTCAATTTGCGGTATCACAAAATGGATCTGCATTGGTACCTTAGATCGCTTGAAGAAGTGATAATCCGGGTCCTTTTATCTACTTTCTCTATCAAGGCCTCGAGGCTTGAGGGTTTCACTGGAGTTTGGGTTGGTACGTCCCTGCTATCTTATACTGATTAGCTTCTTCCTTGTGGCATAAATTTGTCCTTAAATTTGCCCATCTTTTCATGCATGCCATCCCTAGGATAGGTGGAGCTGTTCAGGTACAAGTACACACTCATGTTAAATGATAAGAGAAAAGAAAAAAGGGATATTTGTTAGAGTTATATATATTTTTATAGCACGCTGCATCACAACAAGAATATGAATCACCACAATATTTGCTATGCTAGACTTCCTTCTTTGCTATCCTGGACTTTTTCTGCTCTAGACCAACTGCCAATGTAATGCCAAGCACAGTATCATAATTTAAAGGTGAGTTGCTTCGAACGGTTTTCTAGATTTACCTTATTTGTTTTGCTCTGAATTTTCTAGGAAATCACAAGGTTGCCGCGATTGGAATTCGTGTTTCTAGATGGCTAACTTATCATGGGTTGGCATTGAACGTTACACCAGATTTAACTCCCTTTCAGCACATTGTTCCCTGTGGCTTACGGGACCGTGAGGTTGGTAGTCTAAAGGAGCTGTTGGGAACAACCGAAGATGCTACCTTAATGGATGTCGCTCATAAATCCTTGATTAAAGAATTCTCTGAGGTTTTCCAGCTTTCTCTTGATTATAAATCAATCTCCGAATTGGACCTTCCTGAGGGAAGGTCATGAAGTTTGTTTGCAGGAAGCCATTTCTTCTGAAAGAGCACTCATTGTTGATTGATCGCTGGGAACCATGAGATTGTACACACACTCTGGCATATGGAGACCATTGATTTTTGGGCTATATATTTCAAAAATTGTTCAGACCTTCTTTTGTTGTTATATCAGGCAGCCTCATTCCATAGATGCTCTTGTGAAAATGCAAGGATGCATAGTTTTGGGGCAAGCTCTGGTTGTAAGCTAGCTTTATAGTTGTTTTTTCTTTTTTTTAGCCCAATGGCTTTCTTTCCATTGATCAAATATGCCCCAGCTGCCCAAAACAATTAGTGCCTAGCATTAAAACGATTGGTGATTGCAGGTTTTGCATGTAATCACCAATTAGAGGGAGCACTTTGAGGAAGGCTGTATATGTAACAAGTTGTATGTTCTCAATTTATTGTTTAAATCATGTAACTACTTGGTTAAGTTTTTTTTAATATAATGGATGAGCCATATTTGCATGATCAAACATTTAAATCACAATTTTTTTTTCTGAAATAATAAAATGTTGTACTGAGACCTTTGGTTGGTTTAAAACGAAGCTAAAAGTGGAGGGGGAGGACATAGACGTTAAAATATGACGGAATTTGAACGTTATAATTAAACCAATACTTCAAAGATCAAAAACTTTCTTATACAAAATATTCTGCTTATCTTACAAAAAAAAAAAAAAAAAAATCCATAAATTATATATAATAATAATAATAATAATAATAATAATAATAATAATAATATTGTGGTGTTGCTAACTCAGTATTTTAAATAATTTTTCTCATGCCACGTGTTTTATGGAGACAACTGCAAAGTCCTCATCGAGCCCCATGATGAGTCCAATCTCATCTGACTTTCGATACGACTTAGATCTTCGAGAGTGCCGATCGCCCAACCTCATCTAACGTCCTCAACTTAATCCTCAGCGGCACCGCCACCATCCTCACATTCACCATCTTCTCCCCACCTCCTTACCAATCCTCACCATTCACCATCTTCTCCCCCCTCCTCACCAACGACGGCAAGTGCGACGACCTCAATCGCTGGCTCATGGCCGCCTTCGTCGCCCTCTGCGCCGCCTCCTGCGTCTTCTTTACCTTCACCGACAGCTTCCGAGCCGTTTTTGGGAGGCTGTACGATGGTGTCGCAACGTTCAGAGGGATCTGGACATTCAAAGGGCGCGGGAAGGGACCGCCGGAGCCGGCGGTGTATAAGCTTAGGTGGTCGGACCTCTTCCATGCACTGCTGTCGCTGGTGGTGTTTCTGACGTTTGCGGCGTCGGATATAATGACGTGGCGCTGTGCTATTACCCTCAGATGCCACGGAAGGTGATCAAAACGGTGCCGTTTGTGGTTGGCTTCGTGGTGAGCCTTCTGTTCATGGTGTTTCCTCCCAGGAGGAGGGAGATCGGGTACCCTTTCTTGCTGCAGAGGGATGCCATTTGCTTGAGGTGCTGAACTACTACATATATCTTTGTTTCGAAGGTGTGCACTCGGTACAAGCACGAGAATGGCTGCCATCAAATAGTATATATATATATATTATATATATATATATATATAGGTAGACTGAGCTTGGACTGGTGTCTTACATATCCGATCGAATTTTTGGTATATTTGATCAAATTTTTGGTTATTGGATCAGCGTCCATCTCCTTTGAAAAGCAAACGACATATTAATCAAAAAGAAAAAAAATTAAAGGCATAATATTATTTTTAATCAAAGAAACTTTTTTTAATTAAAAAAATTAAAAAAAAAAGGCGTCTTCTTTTTTTTTTAAGATTTTTTTAAATTTTTTTTAAAATTTTTTTGGATGTGAAGTATATTTTTAAAAAATTAATTTTTTTTTCAACTTTTTTTTTTCACCACGAAAGGCGCCTTCTTCATGCGCCCTGTAGGCACCTTTTGGACTAAAAAAAACTTTAAAAAGATATCTAAAAATAATAATAATAAATAATAAATACTAAAATAAATATAATTATAAAAAAAATAAATATTAAAATAAACACAAATTATTTTAGATAAACATAAAATTTCTGTTTATTATACATTATTTATATTTATTTTATGGAGTTTGTATTTATTTGGATTGAAGGTGCCTCCTTAAAAAGTCGAACAAACACAAACTATCCACAATAAATATAAACTCCACAGAATATACACAAACTTCATAAAATAAATATAAACAGTATATAATAAATAGAAACTTTATATTTATTATTTGGTGTTGGTGTTTATTTCAAGAAAATGGGATGTCACGTCAATTTTTTCCTCTATTTACTTTTTAGGGATGGTATCTTGAGATGCTCATCGATCCAATGGGTGGAGATTCTACCAGACATGAATTAAAATCTGATCGAATATAGCCTAATCTATCTTTTATATATATATATAAAATAAAATAAATAAAAATATTAAAATAATAAAAAAATAAAAAAATTATTAAAAAATTATTTAAAAATATTAATAATTTATTATTTTATAAAAAATAAAAATAATATAAAAATAAAAATTAAAGATCGATTTTGAAACCCATTTTGAAAATTTAAATATTACAACAAATAAATAATGATTAATTTTTTAATTAAAAAAATTAAAAATAATTAACGATCAATTTTACAATCAATTTTATTAATAAAAAATATTTAATAAAATTAGTGATTAATTTTGCGATCGATATGTTAATTAAAAAATTAAAAATAATTAGTGATCGATTTTATGATTGATTATATTAATAAAAAAATTTAAAAATAAATAGTGATCAATTTTGCGATCAATTTTTTAATAAAAAATTTAAAAATAATTAGTGATCAATTTTATTAATAAAAAATATTTTAACAAAATTAGCGATTGATTTTGTGATCGATATATTAATTAAAAAAATTAAAAATAATTAGCGATCGATTTTAAGACTGATTTTATTAATAAAAAAATAAAAATAAATAGCGATGGATTTTATGATCAATTTTTTAATTAAAAAATAAAAATAAATAGCAACTAATTCTATTAATAAAAAATATTTTAACAAAATTAACGATCAATTTTTTGATCAATATATTAATTAAAAAATTAAAAATGATTAGCGATCGATTTTGTGATCGATTTTATTAATAAAAAAATTAAAAATAAATAGAGATCGATTTTATGATTATTTTTTTAATTAAAAAAATTAAAAATAATTAGCAACCGATTTTACAATCGATTTTATTAATAAAAAATTTAAAAAATAATTAGCGACTGATTTTGTGATCAATTTTAGCGATCGATTTTGCAATCGATTTTAAAAAATAAAATTTCATGAAATTTAAGTTATTTTTTTAATTTTTTCGATCGTTAATTCGATTGTAAAATCGATCGTAGATATTATTAGCAATCAATTTTTAGTTTTTAGCAATCGATTTTTTGGTCGTTAAAATTTTATTTTTTTAAATGTTTACCGAGATAGAAGAAAAGCAATGGTGAGATGGCGCTGGCATGAAAAAAGTATGAAAACAAAAAGAAAAAAAATAATATTTTATTATTTTATAAAATAATATATATTAAATAAATAAAATAAAATAAAATAAAATATTAAAAAATTAAAATATTTATTATAAATATTTATTATGAAGATTATGAATCATTTATTTTAAAAAGTTCATGGATCAGTTTTTTCATGGATTTTCATGGTGCGGGAGTTTCTTTCGATTGCTTTCCACTCCGCGAGGCGCTCTACCCTCACCCCCCAAGAGGTCAAGGCTATTTTTGTAACTTCCCATTTAGTTCATCCTTCCGCGGTACGGGACTTAATTATCCGGTGGGGGTTCGAACGGTTTCCCTGCCTCTGATACGATGACCACAACCGCTGCCCCAGCCACACCATTGAACTTCCTTTCCCCGGCCAAGATGGCCAGTTCAGAAGCACACCCATTTGGCCGCTCTTCTCGCTCAAAGAAGGCAGGATTTTATCCAAATTACTTCCCTCCTAACGAGAAGATGACATCTCTAACTCTAAGAGAACCCAAGCTCCAAGCAGCCACCTCCAATACAAACACTGTTGCTAGATATTCTTCACAGATTTCATCCCAATTACAAGGCATAGACCTTCAAAATTATGATCTAGAAAGTTTATGCAAGGAAGGAAAAATAGAAGCAGCTTTTCAAATCATAGATCAAATGGCCACACAGGGAGCTTCAGCGGAACCAGCGAACCTTGTTCTCTTACTCCAATCTTGCATCGAGTCCCGCTCGTTGGCTTCAGTAAGGAGAGCTCACCAGCTTATAATGAGGTCCCCATCTCTACGCCCTGCACCAATCCTTGGCAATTTGGCCTCTGTCTACTGTAAGCTCGGCAGCACCAAAGAAGCTCACCAACTGTTAAACAAAATGCTCGAACGCGAACACCGGGCCGCTTTGAAGGCTCCTTCCAGTCCGAGACTTATGCAGAGAGGAGTTAGCAAGGGTGACCCGAACCCGAAAAGGAGAGAGGCATATGAGAAGGTGAGGGAGTTGCACAAGGAGATGAGGGCAGCGGGCTACGTGCCGGACACGAGGTTTGTGTTGCATGACATTGATGAGGAGGCGAAGGAGAAGGCTTTGATGTATCACAGCGAAAGGCTGGCCATTGCTTACGGGCTTATAAGCACGCCCCCAGGGAGCACCCTAAGGATCATGAAGAACCTCCGGATCTGTGGAGACTGTCACAATGCCATCAAGATCATGTCCAAGGTTGTGGAGCGGGAGATCATTGTTAGGGACAACAAGCGGTTCCACCACTTCAAGGATGGGGTATGTTCTTGTAGAGATTATTGGTGAGAGATTTGTACAAGAACTGTTCTGTATTGGTTAAGAGATTCTTTAGGTCCTCCAAAGTCTAGTCATAAATGGGCTATTCTTATGCTGCATTGGTCTTGAGTTCATCAGTTATTAAGGTAAGGCATACCTGTAGCACAGCTGTTGAACTCGAGGCCATGTGTTCACCACTATTCAGTCAGTGATTCAGCAATTAAGAAGTTTCTCTCATTATTTTAGTAGTTCCCCATCTTAGGATACAATGGACATGCACAAAATCATGTATATGGATGCAAACATATGCTAGGATGTTACTAGATATTTTGCTCCTTTTTTTTTTTTTTGTTTCAAATATATCATTTGATCTATAATTTAAAAAGAGCAAATATCATACATGTTATGGCCAAGGGCTCAATAGCTCAGCACGTGAGTTATTGCCCACTCTAGCTCGAGAGTCTCATGGTTTTGCTCTTCAAAAGGTATCTCATATGGGAAGATTAGTCCGTTTCTAATAAGCCAGAGTTTCTCTTGACTCATAATCGATATGGAACTAATGGTGCCCTTTTCTTTATTATCACCACAGCCTTCTAGTCAAGAGAAAGTTTGCATATAGGTTGGAGGAATCCTATAGTCGTAGGGGTATCATTCTGTTGCGGTCAAAGACTCGATAGCTCGACACGTGAGATATTGTTCGCTCTGTTCCGAGGATTTTATGATTTGATCTTTCAAAAGATATCTTACGTAGGAAGGATAGCTCCTTCCTAATAAATTAGAGTTCCTCTTGACTCATAATCGATGAGGAACTAATGGTGCCCTTCTTATTATCACCAACACTCTTGCATTTCTATAGCAATCCTAGTTTTTTTTTTACTCAAAAAAAAGTGTAATATCATTTTAACGGCCATCTAGGATAGCAATTGCTGACCATTATAACATAAATAATAAGTATTATATGTGCAATCTAGTCTCTAATACAGATCAAAGCTGGTATGCTCATGCCAATATGGATCGCTAATACCGTATATCCACTAATTTTATTAATGCAAAGTCGGCACATATAACCTTCCACAAGGTGCAGATTTAAATGCCAGCAAGGTTTTTGAAGTGTATATGACTTTCCACTTCTGCGCTATCCTACTCGATGAGCTACCTAACCACCCCCTCATCATGGATGTTGGTTGTCTGGAAAAGTAGCGGTGGAGACAATTTTTCCAGGCAAGCAATAAACCAACTTTCCCCACAATAAGTGGGCATCATCACCTTTGACGTGTAGAACTCTTTAACCATATTTATATGCAACAATTGAATTATATTGCATTTTAATTTAATACGCTTGTGAACATACAGGGACCAATATGGCTCCTTTTACTATTGTGCAGATTATATTATCTTTCTCATGGCAATTCATCAATCGTTCAACTCGATGAGAGGGATTGCTGGATCATTATTCCCGTGGCACCGTTGGTTCTCAAGGGTGCTGGTGTGGTTGGAATATATGAATTGGTAAACCTTTTTCGAGGAGCGTCCAATTCAATGATAGCTTAGAAATATGTTCAAAGTTTTGCTTCAATATATTCTTTTTCTAATAATGTCATTCTAGCATATTGTAAACCTTATTCAGAGTCTAATTTCAGTAGGATTCCTTATTGGCAAGCATACGAAGTACCTTCATTCATGCTGCTTAGAATTCTTTGCTCGTGAGAGATTTTAGGTTATGAGCTTCAAATTTTGCAGCTAAGCAAATGATCCTTTTGTCCCTTATCTTTCTTAAATAGGATCTTTTGGCTGAGCCACTATTACGGAACACGCTAAGCGTCTATAGAATTAACTTCATTAATCTATGCAGCAAACATTTCAAATAGCAAGCAGACTGGAGACCTTGGGCAACTGGGAGCGACGTGTTACAGAGACCTACAATAGAAACGTCAACTTATATTGACGTGTTTCTCCCTCTAACACCAGTTTTATTCTTGCTAAAGACCATAAGTTTATCAAGCTTTACTATAACTTTATTGGAGTAGAAATGCCGGTAACTTCTAAATACCCTGCAGTTTCCTTCAGCCTCTATCCTTCCACCATACCATCATGCAATTCCTCAACCAGTTGCTCCCATCCATGGAATCAAGCATTCATTTTATCTGCATGTCATCATCGAAGAGCAATTGTAACCAATAATTTGAAGTGATTACTCAAAACCATGGTCAGATATAAATCAATAAATGAAAGCAAGAAAGAATTTATCAGATCAAGTAGCAATTAATCTCACTTCCGTTCGAGCTAGTGGCAGTTGAGGTCTCGGAGGGCGTTGGAACTCCTGGCCATGGTCGGCACGTGCAGTGCTTGCCTTTCTCGATGCTGTTGTAAACAGAGGCAGCATGCTTGCCACAGCCACCCCATGTAACCTTCCCACACTGCTTGCAGTCCACCTTGAAGCACATCCTTTCTCTTTTATCTGCAGGAGGATTACTATTTCCTCTTGTTGTGGTTAATAGGCTACAAGCTTCTAGGGTTGGTTGAGCTCTCTCTTGTGCCACTATTTGAAGTTCCCTTACCTCTTTGGATTTATCACCCAAGAGACTGTCTCATCATCTATTGTGGTTATCGCTTCCACAATGGCGTTTTGACACATTTGGCGTTAGTAGCCGCATTGTGAGGTCGTCCGGCAAAGACTATGCCAACTGCCAAAATACTGACGAGATACTGGCTTCTTGCATTGGGGAAAAAAATATTCATTGGACAGATCATGTGATTCGGATGAGGTTGTGGCCTACAAAAGTAAGTCGTTTATTTTTCATTGAGTCACAGAGAGGAGGAGGACGCTTTCGGTCGGCATGAACTTGTACCCCTCGCACGCACGCATGCAAAGAACCACACGTGCATGCGAGACAGAAACTTCAATAAAGGATATCACACGCCAACGACAAACAGCTGTCTTTCACCTGTCTTTTACTGCCCACCCATTATGTTCTCTCTCTCACACACACACACACACACTCTCTCTCTCTCTCTCTCTCTCACACACATATATATATATATATATATATATATATATATATATATATATATATATATATATATATATATTAAAATTCTATAATGAAGGTTCTACGTCAATGATTCAAATCGTTCGATGTAATCTATTATCTCAAAATTACTCGCACATAAAAAATCAAATGATTTAGAAACTCCTAGTCTATACATCAAATAGTTAAAAATTGAACAGTCTAAATAAAATTGAATTAGATGTATTTTTGGATCACTTAATGCATAGGTTTGGAGTCTTCAAATCATATAATTTTTTATGTACAAATAGTTTGGAGGTAGTAGATTACATCCAACGACTTGAATCATTGATATAGAATCCTCATTATAGAATTTTGATCTGACTAGATCTGGATCCAAATCCGATCTATTGTATTCTAGTCTGGCTTTCTCTTCTCTCTCTCTCTATATATACAGCTCAACTTTTGAACAGCAAAAAATATTTTGTTGGAATAATTTTTGAATGATGACTTCTGTTCACAAAAAATAATAAGTATAAAAGATGTTTTTATGCTAAGAAATAGTTTATGACTATTTTTCCTTTCAATAGTTATGTGTTATAAGCAACTTTGATGAGCATAACTATTTTTTAGTTATATCTTCTTTCCAAATGCTACTTGGTAAGCATAAAGCTTATTCGAAGTCTTATATATACTTTATTAGTTAATGTTCATGTATGGTAAATATTGCGGCTAATTCACTTGCACCTATGACTGAATGCTGGAGAACCTGCAAAGACAAGTCCACACTGACCAAAGTTGGCTCCAACAGGGATCCTCCGATGCTTAAGTTAATAGAGTGGACTGGTCGAATAGAAATCTGAGAGCAAAGTGATGGAGATTGCTCTAAAAATTAGATCCCCACTCACTAATCAGGTTACCTCTCTTTTATAGGCGTCGGGGCGATAACCGCTAAGCACGTAGATCTCTTTTTTTTCTAATGTAGTATGATCGTGGGTTAGTAATTAAAACTACCCACTAATCATCATTACCTGCTCTTCTCGGGGGTGATTTTGTAGAGCCGATCAGGGGTCAGATAGGCTGTTTGGAGAGCTTCCGTTGGTCAGTCATCTGGTTTGGAGCTGATCGATCATTGGTTGGTTGGTTAATTCTGCGTCGACGGGTCGTCGGTCAGCTGATTTCGCACGAACCGATTAATTTTGTGCCGATCATCAGTTGGTTGATTTGGGGCCGACCGATTATTGGTCGGTCGGCCAGCTGATTCTCTACCAACCGATGTCCTTCTACATTGACGGCTTCGGCTTCCCTGTCGGCTGCTGAAGTTCCATCAGAGGGCCAAGAAAATGCTCCGATCGAACTCATTCTGTCGATGGACGCTGCGCCGATGATCGAAGTTTTGACCATTCCCGATCAACCTTCGGAGCAGCCAGTCATCGAGTAGATTTGCATTTTGCTTTCTTTTGAAACTGATAGTTCAAATTTTATAAGGACTAACAGTCCATTTTGTAACTTTTTCATATAATGAATTTGTTGTGCAAATTTATCTTCCATCATAACCACAAATACTTTGATTGAGCAATTGTTAACCATTCTTCTGTCGGTTTTATTTAACCAACCATCGGCTAGTTTTTAAATCGAGTTAGAGTCAAAATTTTTTTAACTAGCCAATACTTAGTTATACATTGAGATACTCATAGGTCGGGGGCAAGCTAACCTTGAGTCGGTTTTTAACCGACTTTAGTCGATTTTATTTTTTTTACTAACTCATACTGAATCAAAGTGCTTGATGATCGGGTATAAGCCGACCATGGATCGATTTCTAACCGATCTTTGGTCAGTTTTTTATCATCCGATACTTGATCAATTTGTAAAAGTGCACGACGATCGGGTGTGAGCCAAACGTCCTTCGATTTGGCTATGGCCAAATCGAATAGGGTTGTGTTCTTTACTAGCCGGGATAAACCAACTAGTTCATAACCAAAAGTTTGATGCTTTTCTTTCCTCATCATCTGTAAGGAAGTCATGCATCGACATCATTCGTTGGTCAACAAGTCGGCAGTTTCGCTATAGGATGCCGATTACACAATTGATTTGAGATATTCGACCGAAGATTGCTAAAACATCGATCGTCGATCATCCTTTATCGATCGGTTGTTGGACTTCGCTGAGGGAAAGAATGCCGATAGTTCGTCGGTTATATTGTTTGATCGACAGATAATTGATCGGATTTTTTTTCATTGCTTTTGAATTTATGCCGATTCTCATCCAATTGATTCGTCCAGTTTTCAACCGACCAATACGTCGGTCAATCGATTGTTGATCATGCGGGAAACATCTTCATAGAGGACTTCATAAAAATTTCTCTTTATGTTTGTTCAAAGTACATGGAGCTGTTCTCATTGATGGTACATTTTTAGATTATCAACATTCCACGTTCGAAGGACTTTAACTCCATCAAGTGTTTTGAGTCGATATGCTTCAGATCGAAAGATTTCTATCATTCGATAGGGCTCTTTCCAGTTTGGAGATAGCTTTTCTTGGTCCAGCAGCTTAGATATTTTCATCTTCCGTAAGACTAAGTCTCCCCGACGAATCTTTTTCGATTTGACTCTTCGATTGTAGTATCTTGCGATTCGCTATTGGTAAGCAACCATTCTGAGTTGTGCCTGTTGCAGAACTTCAGATAACAGATCTAGGTCAGCCCTTCGACGATCTGAATTACTTGATTCATCATATTTTTTCACTCTCATTGATGGTAGTCCGACTTCCACAGAAATCATTACTTCAGTCCCGTATGATAGGTTAAAGGGTGATTCGCTCGTCGAGACTCGTGGGGTGGTTCAGTACGTCCATAATACCGAAGATAATTCTTCCACCCAAAGATTTTTGGCATCGTTGAGTCAGATTTTCAAACCATGGAGGATTGATCGATTCGTAACTTTCGCTATCCCATTCAACTGTGGATGATCGATGGACGTCAGTTTGTGCATGATATGGTACGTCGCGTAGAAGTCTCTAAAATTCTGATTGTCGAACTGTCGACCATTGTCAGTTATGATTGTGTGCGGGAGTCCAAACCTATAGATAATAGATTTTCGAATAAAATCCTCCATCCTTTTGCATCATTGGCCAATAATACCCTTGCCGAAGGATCTTGTAGGCGAGGGATTTGCCCCCAAGGTGGTTCCCATAGATCCCCTCATGGACTTTTCGGAGTGCATAGTCGGCATTAGTGGATCCAAGGCATTTTAATAATGGAAGGGAGAAAGACCTCTTATAGAGTCGTCCGTCTATCATGACATATTATGAGGCTGTCCATCTCAAACATTTTGCTTTAGATGGATCGTCGGATAGGATTCCTTTGACGAGATACCTGATAATTGGATCTATCCAACTCGGCTCATCATTGATCTATAATACTTCTTCCACCCTTTTGATACTTGGCACGTCGAGGTATTCGATGTAGGTTCGGCCAAGCTCATTAGGGGTGGTGACGGTGAGTCGAGAGAGTGCATCGGTCCGAGCATTCTCTACTCTAGGGATATGTGTGATGTCGAAATATTTGAAGGTAGAAATTTGATCTTTGATCTTCTCCAAATACTTTTGCATTGTTGGATCATGAGCTTCGAAGTCACCTTTAACTTATCCCACAATGAGTTGAGAGTCGGTGAATATTTTTAGTTCTTCGATACCGAGCTCCCTGGCGATTTTCAAACCAACTAGAAGAGCTTCATATTCGGCTTGATTGTTTGAAGCTTTAAAATTAAATCAGAGGGCGTACTCGGTGACTATTCCATCGATACTTGCCAAGATGAGTCCCACGCCACTTTCGAGAGCATTTGATGCCCCATCGACGTGTAACACCCAAGCCAATTTATGATCAGTTTCAGGGATGTTTCTTGCCGACTTATGAGTTGTTTCCTCTTGATCGGGCTTGTCATTCGAAATAATACATTCGGTGATGAAATCGGCTGGAATTTGGACTTTCATTGATGGATGAGGGTGATAGTAGATGTCGAATTTGTTGAGCTTTATCATCCTTTTTGCCATTCTATCCGAGGTATCTGGTCGATGCAGAATTGACTTTAGAGGTTGGTCGGTTAAAATGTGCATTATGTGGGCTTGGAAGTAGGGCCAAAGCCGTTGCATTGAAATAATCAAGGCATAGATCATCTTCTCCGCCTTTGAGTATCGAATTTCTGCATTATGGAGTACCTTACCTGCATAGTATATGGGATGTTGTACCCACCTTCATCTTCTCTGATCAAAATCGAACTAACAGCTTCGTCGGATGTGGTCAGGTATAAGTATAGGGATTCTCCTTCCATTGGCTTTACAAGCAATGGAGGAGTCATCAGGTATTTCTTCAACTCTTCAAAGGATCATCAGCATTTGTCAGTCCATGAAAAATCTTTAGTCTGCCATAGAGTTTTGAAGAAAGAAAGACATCTTTCGACGGACTTAGAGATGAGCCGATTGAGCGCGGCGATTTTTTTGTTGAGCTATTGCACCTCCTTCTTCGAAGTTGGATGTTTCATGTCAATGATTATCTTTATCTTTTTGGGATTTACCTCGATTTCTCGATGTGAAATAAAAAAATTGAGAAACTTGCCAGCTGTCACTCTGAAGGCACATTTGGTCAGATTTAACTTCATCCAATATTATCGGAGCATGTCAAAAGCCTTTTCTAAGTCTCAGACATGATCCTGATCTTGAGTGCTTTTTACCAGCATATTATCGACATATACTTCTATGTTTCGCCCAATTTGCGGCTTAAAAATCTTATTTACCAACCATTGGTAGATTGCTCCTATATTTTTTAGTCCGAATGGCATAACTTTATAGCAATAAATCCCTTGATCTATGACGAAGGCGGTATGTTCTTTATCTTCGGATGCCATTCGGATCTGATTGTAGTTCGCAAAAGCATTCATGAAGCTCAAGAGCCGATGTCTCGATGTCGCATCGATCAATTGATCGATCTTTGGGAGTGGAAAACCATCCTTCGAGCATGCCTCATTCAGGTTGGTATAGTCGATACAGATGTGTCATTTTTCATTGGCTTTTCTTATCATGACAACATTGGCAAGCCAATCGGGGTAATGGGCCTCTTTAATGAAGTTTACCATGAGGAGTTTGTCTACCTCTTCGTCAATGATCTTTTGTCGCTCGGGAGTGAATGGTCGTTTCTTCTGTCTTACCGTTTTGACGTTTGGATTAATATTTAGTCGGTGAGTGATTATTTTTGGAGGTATGCCTGGCATGTTGGTTGTTGACCAAGCGAACACATCGGCGTTGGTGCTTAGCAACCGAACTAGCTATTCACGCTCCATCGCCTGAAGGTGCGATCCGATTTGAATAAGCTTAGTTGGGTCATTCTCTTGCAGCGAGATAGAGACCAACTATTCGACCGATTCACCTCGCTTTTCATCTTTCCGCTGGTCAAGTCCTTCCAGCTTATTCTTCTTTGTAGTGATTGTGAGGCAATGTCGAGCAATTTGTTGGTCGCCTCGCATCTCCCCGACTTCGGCTTGATCGAAAATCGGACTAATAAATGGTATGTCGATATTATTGCCTTGAGGGAATTGAGTCCTGATCTTTCAAGTATGGCATTGTATGCCGATGGGACTTCAACGATCATAAAAATTAAAATGACAGTGCTTTGATGAGGCTCTATCCCTGCGATCAATGAAAGATCTATTTCTCCCTCAACATCAATGGCGTCTCCTGTAAATCCGATTAAAGGGATAGGAACTCTTCGGAGGCGTTCTATCGACAATTTCATTTGGGAGAAATTGGAGTAAAATAAAATATTAGTCGAACTTTCATTATCGATGAGGATTCTCTTTATATTATATTTTGCCATCATCGCCGAGATGACGACAGCATCATCATGAGGAGTTTGAATTCTTCTTACATCATCGTCCAAAAAAGAGATAGGTTCATCGGATCGTCGTTTCTTGACCGACCCTTCTTTGGATGTTGCCCCTCGGCTCTTGATCACCTAGAAATCATGTTGATCACCCCAGTCGTCGATCGATTTTGCTAAATTTTCTTCGATGCTGGTGGTTGATCGGCATGGGGCTGAGTTGGACGATCAAGCTAGTATTTGGCAAGATATCTCCGTTGGATGAGAGCCTCGATCTCATCCTTTAATTGGAAGTACTGTTCGATGTTGTGGCCGTAGTCGCGATGGAATCGACAGTTCTTCTTCTTGTCCTTCCCTCGATTCTTCATTGACGGGGGTCGGTGAAGGTAATTCTCTCCTTCGATCTCCATCAAGATTTGCGCACGCGGTGTGGAAAGGAAAGTATAAATATCGTATCGACTTTTCACATTAGTCGGTATTGGATTCAGTCGGGAGAAGACTGTTTCTTTGTTTGGAGCCGGCTGGTTCAGTCTAGCAAGAACGTCGTTCTTCCACCATTTTTTCTTCTTCTGACCTTTTTCGTTTGACTGGCATCTGCCAAAAGTGCCTTCTTCTGCGCGAATATACTTATCCGTGCACTCCAAGAGCTTAGGATAGGTCCAGGGGTGGTTCTTGTCCAGCGAATAAGTGAACCGAGAGTCCCACAAATCCTGCTTCATGATCGAGATGGTCGCATCCTCGTTGAGGTTTCAGACCTCAAGTGTGGCGGCATTAAAATGCGCCACAAAGGCTCGAAGAGTCTCTCCCTCTCCTTATTTGATCGAGAAGAGGGTGTCTGAGATTCATGGCATCCTTCTGTTAGTGCTAAAGTAAGCCACGAAGGAGTCCTCAAGCTGTCTAAAGGAATTGATGCTTCTCAGCTGAAGCCCAGAGTACCAAATCCGAGCAGCTTTTCGAAGGATGGTCGGGAAGCCAATGCACATGAGAGCGTCATTTGCCCCCTAGATCATCATGAGAGTCTTATAATTCTGGAGATGATCAACTGGATCAATGGAGCCGTCATATGGCTCTATTTGCGGCATCTTAAATCATAATGGAATTAGCTCGTTCAAGATGCGCGAGGAGAAAGGAGGGGTGGTCTGGACATGGAGACCGTCAGAGGACCCTCCTGTTGCATCCTCTTAGATTCGGGCCAGTCGACGGTTGATTTCTTTGAGCTTTTGCTCATAGTCATCGAACCGTCGTCGGCAAGACATCCCAGGCGTCGATCCTCCTAAAGAACCAGTGGAGAAGGTGGTGGTCAGGTTTCGAGGCCATTTTTTCTTATGCAGACTCCAATTAGCGGACAAGAAAATGGAGCATCGTTACCAATGGGTGTCTTTTCATGAACGGCGAGGAGATGGGGTTTCCATTCGGCGGGAACATCGAGATGGGCATTCCAGTGAGGGGGTAGCAGAGCGCCTCGAGATGCGGTAGCTGTGCCTAGAAGGTATAGCTCGCATCGTTGGGCCTTTTGCCGCTGCATGCGGTTGCTGTTGGAGGCTGTGAAAAGCTTTCGTCAGCATTCGGACCTATTGCGTCAATGCAGCCAGCTATTGGACTTGCACGTCCGCCGTAACTACTGGACACGAAGAACTTGATTCCGCCACTGACGAGGGTGGAGGGAAAAGTGCTTCTCGTCGAAATGACTGATCGATGAAGTCGGATGAGTTTCGAGCACGAGTCTTTGCCATTTATAACGTTTGATCCCTGATTCTCCTCCTACATGGCGCTTCAATCTGTTGTAGCTAATCCACTTGCACCTGTGACTGAATGCCGAAGAACCTGCAAAGATAAATCCACATTGATCAGAGTTGGCTCCGACCGAGACCCTCCGATGCTTAAGTTAATAGAGTGGACTGGTCGAATAGGAATCTGAGAGCAAAGTGATAGGGATTGCTCTAAAAATTAGATCCCCCCTCATTGATCAGGTTACCTCTCTTTTATAGGTGTCGGGGCAATAACTGTTGAGCACATGGATCCCTCTTTTTTTGGTATAGTGTGATCGTGGATGAGTAATTAAAACTATCCACTAATCATCGTTATCCGCTCTTCTCAGGGGCGATTTTGTAGAGCCGATCGGAGGCTAGATAGGCTGTTTGGAGAGCTTCCATCGGTCAGTCGTCTGATTTGGGACCGATCGATCATCGGTCGGTTGGCTGATTCCGTGTCGATAGATCATTGATCAATTAACTTTGCATGGACTGGTTGATTTTGTGCCGATGGTCAGTTGGTTGATTTAGGGCCGATCGATTATTAGACGACTGGCCAGTTGATTCTCTGCTAACCGATGATTGGTCGGTCGGAGGATTTAAGACCAAGCAATGATTGATCGGATGGCTCAAGAAAGGATGATTGACAATCATCCAAATAATTTCTGATCGATAGTTAGTCAGTCTATGCGTCCACCGAATGGTAGCATGTCAGCATTTCTATTGTTATGTCGGTGGATGTCCGTCGAAGACCGATGATCTATCGATCACAGGTGGGTGGCAGATGAACATCCCCTAGTAGTAAATAACATTAATAATATGCTGCATGTTTGAAAATATGGGCATTGCTTGTGGTTGCTATAATGCATTTTGACCATTAAGCTGTACAGCCTGCCCATCAAAAATGTAGATGGGCAAGAAAACTCATTATTAGATGTTGTGCACACCTCCTTTTCATAATGGGTATGAAAGTAGTTTAATTCCAGAAACAATGTTAAATTCTGCACTTTTTACTAATTTACCAGTACTGCAAGCTATGTATTATTAAATAAGAGTTGGAATCAGAAGGCTCCTCCCTTTGGCAAAGCAAGGCTTAGGACATCTTCTCTCCCTGACATGTTAGTCCACACCCCGTAACCATCCGAACCAGGCCCGAAGCAAGGACTCCTACCCATTGCCAAAGCAGCTGATACGAAATAGCACAAATATCTACACCTTGAAGAAAGAAGAATCTTTCTAAGCCATGAGCCGCTTGAATGGATATGCGTAAATCATCATCAAGAAAAATTCTACCACCGCCGTTAGATCAGACACGATATGAAATAATTAGAGACCCATCCGCTTCTTCGAAATATCTGAATTTCCCTCTGCATGATGCATGTTCAGATGTTTTTCGGAAGACAAATAGCACCAATCATCAGATCGCTTCCTGTGGCTGAGAACACCGATAATGATTGAACCTGATGATAGAATCAAACGTATCCGTATATCCTATAAGATATTTTGTTTTCTAATTCTGTGAAGTGTAATCATACTCGAATTGTGTGAGCACCCGCCTGTACACCCCCACCCCAAACCACCCACCCAAAAAAAAAAAAAAAGAAGGCAAAAGAAAAAAAGGGAAGAATCTTCACTGGTATGAAATAGAGTTGTAGACAGACCAAAATGTGCAGGACGAGATTGGGCTAGGCTCAGCAATAGTTTGCTCAAAGCTCGGAAATAAGCCTAGCCTGGATAGCTAGGACGCCTCAACTTTGCAAAACTGAAACGAAGCTAGACTAGGCTCAACAATAAGTTCATCAAAGCTGAATTGAAATGATATATGAACCAAGCTTGAACATAATCAAACCGGGCTCAAGCACAACTTGAGCTCAGGACCCCCTTACAGCCAACGAAACCTAAGGAGAGCCAGATACTCAGCTAAGAAAAGCTCAGCTTGGTTGCAACCCTAATGTTAAAAAATGGTGTACCTGAAACAATTCAGCATACAGCTGTATGAATAAAAGGTGTACCTCAATAGAATCAACACATCGACACAACTCTTCACCACCGATTTCTCTAATTGTTTCACCCTTCAAACATAGAGATGTATGTGCCATCATTAAGAAAAACTCTATTTCTATATTTTGTAGCAAATTAATGCATCGTACATATAAATAAAATGATGATAGCTGTGAACCTTACACATGCGCAAGAAGCTAGAAAAGCAAGATCTAAGTAAGAAACCATACAAAGTAAATCCACATTCAGGAAGGAGCAAGATAACAGAATAGCAGCATATCAAACCTCCTAGTGGAACAAAAAAGGTTCAGAGCAATCAAGAGACAGGAGTCGAATATTGCACTAGTGTTAAGTCATGCAGTAAAAGCCGAAAAATAAGAGCAGCATATGAGTACTTCTTTCATCAAGTTTAAGAATCTCGGGCGATGGAATTGATAGCCTCTGAAGGGCTGCTATCAGGCTTTTCTGAAGACGAATCCAATATAGGCTTCTTCAGAGATGGCTCTGCACCGACTGGGCTTACAGTAGCCCGCTTTATGCCCCTCCCAACAACGCCCAGGTGTGTTACACCACCATTTGTTGCAGCAGTAGCGATAGATGGTGAATCAAAACTAACACCAGTAGTGCCCATTTGTGAAGAACTCAAAGATAAAGATCTGCCTGCACTCTGTGGCAGGTTATTCTCACCAGATGATGACTTGGAAGCAAATGCTTTCATAACTTCAGACACAATAGGACTTGGATTTGATTTGATTTGCTGCAGGTCTTCAAGCTGCATTCCAAAAGGTCAAAAACTTAATTTCTTTCATTTCCAAGGATATATTCTGTCGACGGGTAACCTCTTGTCAGAAGTTATCGAGACAGCGTGATTCATATGTTAAGTGTAGCCAAAAAGTATCTATATAAATATATATAAAAGTCACACCTCTAAAACAATAAAATATGCCTTGCTTTTGTCTCAGAGAGCAGTCATAGAGAAATATTAAATATACTTTTTAAAATGCTAAATAATTTAACCTGCAGAATTCCAGCTACCTTCTTTTCAAGCTCAGTCACGATGCCACCAAGAAAATCCATCTCTTCCTCCAAATTAGACAATCTGGAACTGGTTCCACCGGCGCAATTGTCACTTTTACCTGCATCAGACATCGAGTTCCCATTGGCTGCCAAAGAATCTGGTGACTTCATTGCATTTTCCTTAACTCTTTGTGCTCGGGATTTGCACAAGGAGATAGCCTTTTCACAATAGGGAATAGCCTCTTCAATCTTTGACCCGATCTCCAACACCAAACATATCCTAAAATTTCTATATTCAAGTTAAGTGAGCTTAAAAAAATAAAAGCATTATGACAAAATTGAAAATTTTAATTTCTCATTCCAGAAAATGATCTTGTTACAGGCAATGTTCTACTTGATAAGGATACAATTCAACAATTCGTCTATTATCTGGCTCAACCAGACGTTCCAGAATGGATAAAGCTTTCTGATAGTCACCGAGGGAAGTCTCAATATCCTCTGCAATTTGAACAAAAGAAGTTATTAGTTCAATATAATTTCTGACAGCTGCTACTACGCATAATCAAAAGCTAACCTCTTTCCATGGACACCTCTCCTAGAGCAGCCAAGATATTTACTTTCTCCAGAGAGTCTTCTGGGCACTTCTCAACAATTGCTCTAGCAACATCTAGCATTTTCCATGCCAGATCTAAATCAGAGTCATCTTCATCTGCTTCTGCAGAATCCTCACCACCTCCTTCACTTCCCTCATTACCATCTTCATGATCCTTGTCACTACCATCTTTCAGGGAAACATGATCGAGAAGTCATGATATTGTTATCGCTAGAATAAGGAATTGCATATGTCTATGCGCAATAAACTACAGAAACGGCTCATCAAGAATTATTCAAGCCACCTACATGCTTTTAAAGCAAAAAGAAAAAAAAGAAGAAAAGAAAGAAGAAAGGACACATGCTGACAACTTCAAATTAGATAGATATCAGAAAGGAAGGGGAGAACAAAAAAAATCTGGAAAAAGTTATTGTTCAAGGCTTGTGAGGACATTCAAATAATTGCAATGTGGATATCAGTGAATTTTCCCAGTCAGCAAAAGCACTTCAGAGAAATAGTGGTTGGAATTTTAGAGCTCCATGTGAAGACAAATCGTGTACTTTGGTTTGACTTTATTTAATGATTCTACCAATGAAGATTCAAAAATAAATCTTTAAAAAAAAATAGACATTATCAGTTAAGACATGAGAACAACAGAAAAGGTACATCCTTCTGAGTTTCTGACTAAATTTCAGTTCCCATTTCATTTCATCCTAATGTTGACGATAATAAAACCTAATTTTCAAGCATACCATGAATATCAAAAGATCAAGACAGAAAGAGAAAGGAACTTCTATTTATTGAGATTTTCTATGAGACAGCTCCTCAACAATCAACAAACTTAATATGGATGATAGGTGCCCTCATAGGCCATTATCATTAACTGATTATTTAAAAAGATAATGTCGCAACATCTCTTTCCTTGTCCCTCAGAAGATTCCCTTTCCCTTTTCCTGGGGGAGATGTTGGTGGTCAAAGCTCTTCACAAGATTACCAAGAAACATCCATAATTGGGAATCAAAATGTGTAAATAGTTGGCTGGCTTAAGGGTTCAAATACTTTTCACACATGCAATGCCTACTTCTTAACTGTATTGACCAGGGTTATCAAATATTTATCAATTTGATGTTCTACTTATTTCCCATGTCTCTAAACTAGGTCACTCCACAGTCAGAATCATCCTGTTTAGAACAGTTTATTCTCCCAGATCAGAATAGGTGAGTTGATTTCTTTCCTTAGGAGGCACATGTAAACATCAAGTCTGACAGAAGCATTCTTGAGTTAAGAATATTTCATTCATCTGACAACATTTATGATGAATTTACTATTATAAAACATCAGTGACAACATTTACAACAAATCTACTTTTAAGAGCCAAAAGTGAATCAACATGTTTAACTTAGATACAATGGCTATAATCAGTTGCATTCATCATAATCTGAACCGAATAAAAGCACATAATCTTTTCAACCCCATAATGATAACAATGACATGGCTTAGATAGAGATGCATACCTTCATCAGCTTCCTCATTGTTACCACATGGAATGTCTTCTTTTGCATCACTAGAAGAAGCCTTTGAGCTTCCACAATTTTCCATATTACTACTAGTTTTATCATTCTCCAGGTTTGTTGGAGTGTTCTTAGGAATATTACCCAATGGATCAGCTTCTTCTTGAGCCTTGTATAATAGTGCACATCCATATTTATAATAGGCGCTAGCACATTCCTGAGAAAGTTCTCCATAATGTGCAACCCTGAATAATTAGAATATGTGGGTTAACTTAATGATGAAAAGCATTATCTGCAGTAGACAATGGTTTATTGCTTTTCTTTTCTTTTTTACCTCATTAAAGTTTGACAAAAATATAAGTGTCATCTTGTAAAACAAATGATCTATTTGAATAAAGCTGAACAGCTTTAGAATAATATAGTGATAATCACAAAATAATTCATAAGGCACATGCATACGAAAACACACAGACATATGTAAGTACGTAAACGATACATACATATACACATGATGTACACATTAAAAAATATCGTATATCTTTTTGAAGCAATTTTTCAGTGACATGCACCTCTAAAATTTTTGGAAGACACAGATAAAACAGCATCCAACTAACATATAATTTGGATCTTTCAACTGTCACTCACAAGCTGACTCCAGCCAAACACAAGCACCTGACCAGATCCTACAACTGAGTTTTGACTTTTCAATAACTAGCTCAACGTCATCAGGTGGAAAGGAATAGCAAACTTAACTGGAAAATGACAAAGACCCAGACAAATTGGTGACCCTTCTTATGATGATATAATAAAATAAACTAAAAAGACAGGAACTTTAAAATAACTTGATGCTCGCGAGGGCAAATTCAAAATACAAACTTTACCCCATTAATTTGGCAACACAGAACTTCATCACAACTTTCGAAAACTTTGTGAATCAAAATCATTGATTAGCAGTCCCTCAACAACAAAGAATGAAATATTGACACTAAAATATAAAAAATAATAACAATAATTAGAGAGAAAAAAGGTATATAAAATGGAACTGTGGCTATAGGGCGAGAGCATAGCATGCATTCCAGTGAGGAATCAACGCAGACTGGCAAAAAGACAAAAAGAACGAAAAAAGAAAAATCCGAGAAGTAATAACTGAAAAAGAAAAACCTAACCTGATTTCTAGGGCGCGGCTCAGACAATCCACGGCATCAACGAAATCCCCGTCCTCTATCGCCTTCGATCCCTTCTCGAAAAACTCATCCGCACGAGCTAGGGCATTCTTGGAACTCTCCTCTTCCGGGCCGGAAAACCCAGATCCTCTGCCGCTTGAGGAATCGCCATTGATATCGAGGCTCGGGCCATTCCCCTGGTCCTCCGGAGTTGGGGTTTTCTCGGCCTCAGGAGCGACAGTATCCGGCGCTAGGGTTTGCCCCTCTTCGGCGGACTCCAAGGCCGCAGCTTGGTCGGGGGAAGCCATGGCGGAATAGAAACCCTCGAAGGGACTTGGAAACCCTCTGAGCTCTATGGAAGGCAGAAGACTGGCTTTGAAATGGGAGTACTTCAGGGAGACGGAACGGGGTTTGTTTTTAGCGAGAAGGTGGGGTTGGGGGTGGGGGGGGATTGGAGGATCAGACGGTGATGTCTCACGCGGCAAGATTTTGTTGGCAAGTTTCAGCTTTCTGGGGAGTCGTTTGCCGGGAAATCTTTCGCGGTTTTGTGAGGGAAGGAAGATCGACGGATATGGGTCAGCCCTGAATGGAGCCCAATACTGCTACATTGGACCGTCTAAATTTAGGCGGACCTTATATTTGCCCATGTGGCGAGGAAAACCTTTTTTTTTTCTTAAATAGATCTGATACAGAGAAAGAATCTGGTCATCTAGGGTGGAGGGGGTAAAAATAAGGGAAAGTGGATTCAATTCTTAGGGTTTTGCATATAGTTCACAAGAAGATTTCATACGAGGAAGGTTTAACAAGAGAAGGTGGACCCAACCTCTCTTGACCATACAGAAGTCTGGTCTTGTGCGGAATTACTCAATCTTATAGGATTTAGCAAAAAGTTCAAAAATCCAATCATTGTTGATTTAGAATTCTAAAATCTAACTTTTATTATTTTATTTATTTTGAAGAATTTGTGCTTGTCACTAGTTTTACAATTTGGGCATCTAGAAGTCAATTGGTGGACTAACCTTTAATTAGAAATATTACAATCCTTCTATACTATATATAAAAGCACCAACAATTAGTCACAAAATAATTTGATAGATGGAACTTCATGAGATGTTGATTTAACTTTTCTTTCCTCCTCTAATAATTCATATATATTACTATCTATTTGACAGAATAGAAAATACTTTAGCCATCACAATAAAGCTTTTAATATTATTGTGTTTCATCAATATGGTTGGCAATCCATGTTTAAGCACATGAGAGTGATGCTATTTTTTTTCTTTTGTATGCTATGATGCGATGGGGCCATCATATGTAGGAAAGAGATGGTTTTTTTCTTTTTTTGCCAATGGAGATACAATCCAATTATTATTTGGTGGATAGCTATATGTCTTGTTATTAAAATTACATGAAAAAAATATAACAAACATACAATCAAGTTTAGCATAATTAAAAAAGATTTAGTATAGATAACAAGAGAATAGATTTTATATATATATATATATATATATATATATATATATATATATATATATATATATATATATATATATATATATTCAATCTTAGATTTTGTTTTCAACTGTTTATCGATCATGCCTGCGGAATATGAATGAGCCCTAAATGGAGCCCAATGTTCCTATATTGCACTATATAAACTGACAGAACTTATTTGGGCCGTGTGGCTAAGTACAAGGCAAGCATTTCTTTTTAGATCTTATATAGATAAAAAATCTGACCATTTGGCTGAGTGAGGGATAAGAGCAAAGAAAAGAGGATTTGATATTTAGGATTTTATAGATAGCTTACAAGAAGATTTCACAAGTGGGAGGTTTAGAAAAAGAAGGTAGAACCCACCTTCCTCGAATATATAAAATTTTGGTCTCGTGCAAAATTATTCGATCTTTTGGGATTCAACAAGAATTCTAAAGTCCAACAATTATTAATTTAGAATTCTAAAATTTGACTTTTATTTATTTATTTTGAAGAATTTGGGTTGGTCAATAATTTTTACAATCAAGTACGTGGAAGTTGATTAGTGGACTAACCTTTAATTATCGAGGAAAGTCTCTAAGATAATATTTTATTCAAATAGAAATATTATAATTCATTCAGACTATATATAAAAGTACCAACAATTAGTTAAGTGATCTACACCATTCAATCTTGTAAAATAATGCATGTTCATCTAAACTTTATAAAAGAATCATTTTCTGCATAAATACTCCCAAAACACATACTCTAACTCTAGACGTGAACTCTATATAGAATATGTTATCCGCACTTTTGTACATGATAGCAAGAAGGGGCCAAAGGAAGCCTCCTCTTCCGCTCAACTCTCCATTAAGAGTTGTCCAACTAAGTCATCTTAGGTATAGTCCATTTCAATGGTAGTGTCGATGCCAAAATATGATTTCTAATAGAGTCCAGCCTCCTTACTTATAACTCTATTTTGGCCATTTATCACACTATCATTGGCTCATGGATGGAACTTCATAATGAGACTTTAATGTTAATTTAGCTTTTCTTTTTTTTTTCTCTAAATATTTTATATATATTACTACCTACATGATGGAATAAAATAATTTTATCCATCATAATAAAGTTTTTAATATTGTTAGGTATCACTAACATAGTGGGCAACCTATATTTAAGCTAAAGTAAAATTTGGCATATGAGAGTGAGGGTTTCTTTTATAAATATATATACATGCGCGCTATGATATAGTAGGGCCATGATATAGAGGGAAAAGATATAGCTTTTTTCTTTTTGCTGACGGAGATACAATCCAATCATTATTTGATGGATAGCTATATCCCATCATCAAAATTATATGAAGGAAACTTAACAAACATACTATCAAGTTTAGTGCTATTATGAAAGGATTTAGTATAGATAACAACATAATAGATTTTGTAATTTTTTTGTTCAATTTTGGATTTTGTTTTCATCTGTACATCAATCACACTCACCAAATATGGATGAGCCCTAAATGCAGCACAATATTCCTATGTTGTAGCATATAAAATTTGGCGGATCTTATATATTTGGACTATGTATAGAGGTACATAGCAGGCACCTCTTTTTAGATCTTATATAGAGAAAAAACTTGGCCATCTAGGATGTGGGGGTACAAGCAAGGAAAAGAGGATTTGGTCATTAAAGTTTTGTAGGTGGTTCACAAAAAAGATTTCATAAGAGAAAGGTTTAGAAAGGGAGGGTAGACTTTGCCTCCCTCGACCATATAGAATTTTGGTTTATGCAAAATTACTCGATCTTTTAGGATTTAATAAGAATTCTAAAATCTAATAATTATTGATTTAAAATTGTAAATCTAACTTTTATTTGTTTATTTTGAAGAACTTGGATTGGTCAACAATTTTTATAGTCTAGATACGTGAAAATTGATTGGTGGACTAACCTTTAATTACTAAGGAAGTGTCTAAGATAACACTTTATTCAAGTAAAAATATTACATTTCATCCATAATATATAAAAGAGAACCAACAATTAGTCATACGCATCATTCAATCTTATAAAAAAAATCATATTCATCTAAACTTTTGTAAAAGAACAATTTTCCGCATAAATACTCCTCAAACACATACTCTAATTTCAAATATGAATTACATATGGAATATGCTATCCCCATGCTTTTGCATGATGGAAAGAAAGGGCCAAATGAAGCCTCCTCTCTGCTTAACTCTTAATTGAGAGTTATCAAAGTTAACTAAGTAATCTTAGATATAGTCAATTTCTATAATAGTGTTTATACCAAAGTATGGTTCCTAGTAGAGTCTAGCCTCCTCACTTGCAACTCTATCCTCGCTATTTATCACTCCATCATTATGCTCATGAATTCATGGTGAGACTTTAATGTTGATTTAACTTATTTTTTTTTCCAAAAGTTTTGTATGTATTATTACCTATATGATGGAAATAAAAAATACTTTATTCATCACAATAAAGCTTTTAATATTTTTAGGTATTATTAACATAGTGGGCAACCTATATTTAAGCCAGAGTAAAGTTTAGCATATGAGAGTGAGGATTTTTTTTTCTTTTGTATGCTCTGCTATAGTAGGGTCATCATATATAGGAAAAATATATTATTTTTTTAATTTTTTGCCGATGGAGATATAATCTGATAATTATTTGATGGATAGCTATGTCCATCATGGAGAAAATTTAACAAACATACGATCAAGTTTAGTGTTATTAAGAAAGGATTTAGTATAGATAACAATAGGATATATTGCATTTTTTGTTTTTTGGTTCAATCTTGGATTTTGCTTTCATTTGTTCATCAATCACGCTTGCCAAATATGAATAAGCCCTAAATTCAACCCAATGTTCCTATGTTTTCAATCTTATGTATTTCAGCTATATGAAGAGGTACACAATAGGCACCTCATCTTAGATCTCATGCAGAGAAAAAACTTAGCTATCTGGCTAGTTAAGGTAAAAGCAGAGAAAAGAGAATTTGGACTTTAGAGTTTTATAGATAGTTCATAAGAAGATTTCACAAGAGGAATGTTTAGAAAGAGAAGGTAGACCCTACCTCCTCGACCATATAGAACTCTAGTCCACGTAAAATCACTCGATCTTATGGGATTTAATAAAAATTTTCAAATCTAATAACTATTAATTTAGAATTTAGAATTTAAATTTTATTTATTTATTTTGAAGAACTTGGGTTAGTCAATAGTTTTTACAATTTAGGTATATTGAAATCGATTGGTGGCTATATCTTTGCTTACCAAAGGAAGCATCCAAAATAACACTTTATTCAAGTAGAAATATTACAACTACTCGTACTATATATAAAAGCACCAAAATCAGTCAACTAATATGCACTCTTCAATCTTGTAAATTAAATCATTTTCATTGAAACTTTTATCAAAAAATTATCTGTCTCGTAGGTACTCTTCAAACACATACTTTGACTTCAAACTTAAATTCTACATGGAATATACTATCCTCACACTTCTACGTGATGGCAAGAAGGGGCCAAATGAAGCTCTTTCTATGGTTTAACTCACAATTGAGAGTTATCATTTTAGGTGTACCCATTTTTGTAGTAGTATTTGTACCAATCAAATTCCTAGTAGAGTCTAGCTTTATCACTTATAACTTTATCTTAGGACTTGTTTGGCCAAGCTTTTGGAAAGAAAGAAGCTACTTATTTTTTTTAAAAAATACTTATTTTAAAAAACTAAGATGTTTGACCAAGCTTATTTTAAAAAATAATTTATTTCTGAGTAGTAGCAGAAGCAATTTTTCTGCTGCGGAGAGAAAGCAGAAAATTAGAGCTTCTCCTTAAAAGCAAAAGCTAAAACAGAAAATTAATTTTTTCAAGATATAAATATCTTTACTTAAAATCATTATTTATCATAACTATTTCTATTTATTTTCACCTAACCCTTCCATTATTCTCATGCTGTCTGACATCCTCATTATTTTTTATATTTTAATTAAATAAAAATAAAAATTAATTAAAATTAATCATAATGAATATTTAAAATTATTTATCTATGTAAATAATATTAATTATAAAATAAATCTATATATGCCCTATTTCGTAATTTGATAGTCAATAGTATTTTTTTTTGAAAGATTTGCCAAACACTTCTCAAATACTGATAAAAATGCTTATCAAATAATCTTGCCAAACACCAACTGCTTCTCTCTCACAGCACTTTTTCTGAAACTCCATTTTAAAAAAAAATAATTTTAAAATAAGCTAATTTTCACAGCTTGGTCAAACAGGCCCTTGGTCATTTTTATCGCTCTATCACTAACTTGTGGATAGACCTTTTTGATGAGATCTTAACACTGATTTAGCTTTTCTTTTTTCTTCATATAGTTTATGCATATTAGTATCTATAATAGAGTACGAAATACTTTATCTATCACAATAAAGCTTTTAATATTCCCATGTATCATCAACAACATGTTGGGCAATCAAATTTAAGCCAAAGTAAAATTTAGCACATAAGAGTGAGGTTTTTTTTTTTTTTTTTTTATATATATACGCATCGATCATATATGTAGGAAAGAGATGGTTTTTTATTTTTTGTAAATGAAGATGCAATCAGATCATTGTTTGATGGATAGCTATGCCTCATCACCAAAATTATACATAAAAAAATTGAACAAATATAACCATCAATTTTAATGCTATTAAGAAATAATTTAGTATAGATAGTATATATAACAGTAGAATAGATTTTGCGTTTTCCCTTTTTTTTTTTTTTTTTTTTCCTTGCCATTTTGGATTTTGCTTTCATCCATCTACCGATCACATCCGCTGGATACAAGTTAGCCCTAAATGGAGGCCCATGCAGCCGAGTATACGGTGGGCAACTATTTTCAGATTTTATGCAAAGAGGGAAAAAAGACGAAGGAAGCATCCAGCCTACCAACCCGATCGATCCCGCAGTCCAAATGTCCTCCTCGATCGGTCAGTACTCAATCCTTCCACCAATCTTACCGCTTGATAACTTTAACCATCAAATTATATACATGTTTTTGTATTCTTTTAAAACTACTTTGTATCTTAGATGGTCATAACAGTGACAAGAAAACTCGTTTTAATATGCATTCCTTCTGCATTCTATGGATGAATGGAATGCGGAATTTATTGTCTCGAGTGAATTAATTGAATGAAGGGACAGGAAACTTTATGAGGTGGTCAATTGAAGGAGAGGAAATCTAGAGAGGAAGTGAAAGAGATTGTTCTCAAACAATGGTGCATAAAGCTTTAAAACTTCATGTTTGAAAGATTGTTACTGGAAATTTTTATGGAGTTTTATGATTGTGAAGGATATCATGGATTTGCCTGACCTCTTTACCCTTATACAGGAAAAAATTTGAATGATTTTGATATTAAAAAAGAAAAATTTTAGGCTAGAGATGTTTCAAATACCGTTTAATAATCAATCCAAAACTGATTGATTATACGCTAGAAGCATGGAGTGGATTGGAAGAGGAAGTTGTACTGAGTTTTAATGGAGAGGAAGGTGATTTTATGCTCCTCAGTATTCAGAAGGGCTTCGAAACCAGGAAGGGAGCACTGTTGGAGGAAGGGTTTGTGAGCATATTAAATTGTTGAGAAATTGAATAGTGATCAGCATAATTTCAAATACCGTCTACATCTTTCTGATAGCAATTTTTTTTTTAATATCACTGATGTACTGAATACTGCTTCTAACCTTTATTTTTTTATTTTTTTTATTTTTTTGATGAAAGAAATACTGCTTCTAACTGGAGGAGATAACCATGTGCTCATATCCTAAGTGATGCCATGCTTAAATCCCTTCCCCTAACCAAAATACCTTCAACCAATTATTTTTCAAAGCTGATTGTTTGGTGAGGTCACAAGTTGAACATGTTTGATCAGGTCCATAAGGTCCAAACCCTTAGGCACATACAAGAAAAAATAAATATCATACCTTTTCTCTACGAAGTCCTTCCTACGATTCAAGCATTTCTGTTTCAATGCTGACCGTTCGATAAGGTCATAGAGTAGAACTCATCCAAATTTCCATGCTTAAATTAAGTCTCTCTCTATCTCTCTAAATCCATTTGTTTCCAGATTCTTTTCTGCTGACTGTTCCTACCAATGTTACCTAGACACTTGGCACCCCGAGTGTGCTCAAGTATCAGACACAACAGTCTCTAAAAACCTAGGCATGGGGACAAGGCATAGGTATATGTGTGCATGTGTGAGTGCGCAATGTGTTTGCATATTTTGATGCTTATTCAAAAAAAAAAAAGGAGAAACTTAGAATTATATATATTACTTAAGAATTAATTTTTGTAACAGTCATCAATTTGCAAGTTTTTTAATTTATTTGTTAGATTCATTTAAGATGTTTTAGATACCTGAATCGAAGCATTATGATATTTCAGTTAAAGTATCCATATAATCTTGATAGCTTTATTATAAATGTATAAGAACTTTTGTTTGAAGTGTCCAAAAAAACTCTAGGACATTTCACCTGAAGTATCTAGAAAAAAAAGTAAGGACACCTCATTGAAAGTGTCCAAGACTCAAATTTAGAATATATACCCTGCATGGCACTTCAAATAATAGCGCCCAGTGTTGGACGCTTGTTGCTGACATCAACAGGATACCTCAAAATGCATTGTCTAGCCATGTCATCTCATATGCTGCCATGTCCAAGTGATCAAAAGTATGGACACTTTCTTAAAAATAAAATGTCAAGGTAGCATACTTCTGCTGCACATATAAGAGGTCCTATTTGATTTTTTGTACATATCAGGAAGATGATGACTTTGGAAACAAATAAGATATTGTGACAAGACTGCCCCATCATAGCTATCAGACAATTGACATCTCCAAATTTCCATCCATCAGTTTCCAGGGTTTCTATCCAAGATCATTCCAGTACATAATTGCCATCATGCAAGGTCTAATTCAGTTTTTTGTAAATATCAGGAAGATCAATGACTTTGGCAGCAAAAACCATTCTGCATATTGCAAAAAGTGGACCTCATTTCAGTGTTCCAGAGTTAGTGTGAAACTGTATGATCCTAGTGCATGCAGATACTGTTAAATTCATGGTCAGCCTTTTGTTGCCATTCATTTTTTTTAACAATGGTGTTAATGAGAGTGAACCAAGATTTTACATCAAGATCAGTTTTTAGTTAGCCTTTTGTCTTTTCTTAAAAAAATTGGTGAGTCATTTCTGATTGAATTGTCATTTCAAAAGAATAAAATAAGCTCTAAGGACATCCAACATTCTTGTTGAAGTTTCTGCATACAAGATCTTGATTTTTAAAAGAAATATTTTTGTCATTGTCCATTTTTCCTTATCACAAGTAAATTCATGGTAAAATTTCCCTTTAATTCTGGTAATGATGCAGATTTCGGTCCTGGCACGAGTCCATGCTAAGATGTCATAACTATAGAGAACTTTGATCCTCATATGAAGATGCAATTCTAAGCTGAAGTTCTCCTTGAGCTGAACATGCCTGTTTGTGAGAGAAGAGAGGTGAACATGCCTATTGACTTTATTTTTAAATGATGGGTTAGTTTTCCCAGTAGCTTAGACAGTTCAAAGTTATGAATTCAAAAACTGAAGACCAAAAAAAATACAACTTTCAAGAATGCTACAGCCTACTTGCTCACTAAATTATGCATTCTACCTTAGTATAAATTATAACAACAACTTATTTGTTGTAAAAACCATGTCAAATTTTGAACCTTGGCTTGAAAGTTCTGTTTTCCAAGTGACAAGGATTTTGATATTTTGGCAAAGTTGTACCATAATCAATAAATAGAAGTACCTCAATTGGGGCTGCACAATCATATACATTGTAAACCCTTTCACAACTTTTCGGGTCAGTACGAACTTGGACGACATAAAAAAAGGAAAGTACTATGAAGCACATCTTACACTTAATATTACCGATTGAGTTATATGACAAGAAAGCAAAACAATCACTCAGTTTAATAAAGAAAGACATCGAATAAGGTGTTGATTTATGTTTTCTGGAAAAGCTTTTTGACTTCATTTCTTCCATTCTCAAAGTTCCCAAATAAGCCAACATGAAGATATCTGGACATTTTTCTTCTTAAAATGTAGCTACCTACTGTTAGTTGTAATCCCATTTACTTAATAACAGTGCAATGTTATATCAGTCTAGACAATGATATCTTTTTTTTTTTTTTTTTTTTGCAGTTTTTTGGATAAAAAATTCCTTCTTTCGTTCAAAACTATGGCATTCTTGTTTTATTGATGTAAAATGCTTTTAGTTGCTTGATTGCATATTTTTGGCACCTCAGGGTGAGCCAGTTGTCCAGACTGCGACCATCAAGGATGAAGGACAAGCTGCTAGTGTTTCCCAAAAACCTGAAATTGCAGAATTTTCAAATAGAGACATTAATAGACGAATCACTTTCGCCTCTTCTGTGGCTGCAGTAGGACTCTTTCTATCAACAATATTAGAATTTGAAGTTTCTCTGAAACATCTATCTGCTATTGCTGTACCATACGAAGTGGTCAGCTCTTTTTACAGTTCCTTATTTTATGTGGTTAATTAGTCTTATTGCTTTATTTCTTTCAGCAATTAAATTATATTTGACTTCAATTTTAATATAAAATTCATGACTTGGAGTTCTCTGTTCAGAAGTTGAGCACATATTGGGTGGTCGATACAAAATATTTCACTTCGTTAAACAATTTGGTATTTTCCACTGAATTTGCTAGTTGTTTTCTTATATTTTGGTATGGCATGAAACTAAGATCTTTGATATGGCTACATGTGCATGGATGTCAAATGTTAACATGGAAGTGGGAGTCCAACGTGCCAAATTCCTAAAAGATGGATGTTGTACCATGAACACATTCACATACAAGGTGAATCGATGCATAATTACCATATGACTTGGTGCTCAACAAGTGAAAGGAATTCTTACATGATATTTAATTAAAGAAACCATGCCGGAGTTCTTTGTTGGAAATTACTATGTCATGATTTTTGTATTTTGCCTTATTGAGGTGTTGGCATGCAGCTTGACAACATCACTTAGCATAGTATTGGATTTTTTTTTTTTTTTTTTTTTTTTTTGAAGCTAGAATGACTAGACAAAGCATCTTGGTTTATTTTAGTTATACTAGCATTTCTTGGATCAAGAAGTAACCAAAGTTTCAGATGTGCACAATGCAATAAAAGCAAATATAGCTAGAACGTAGCAGTTTAGGAATGGCCTACTTCAGGTTGGGCCCCTGCCAGCCTGGGGCCTCACCAAATGTTTTGAGAGACAATGATGGCTTGCTGGTGGCTGACAAATGTTATGACGAGCTAGGAGAGGAAAGGGACTACAGAGGAGGCCTTATTCTATAGATTTAGTGATTTTAAAGCAGTTACAAACCATTTTCTTTTCTAAAAATGAATTTTTTGGTTTTTGTTTCTCTAACACTAAGAGAGACATGAAACGATGAAAAGAAGAAGGTTGGACCTATCAACCATACTGAAATAAACTATCAATGTATCTAATATTAAATTAAATTTAATAAAGACTGTTGGGCTTTTGGGTTCCACAAGCAGTGGATCAAAACTTGGTATAAATCATTTTAAGCCTTAAGATTTAGGCCTAGCCACACTCAAATCCTTGAATTGCTTATCCTGCAGGACGACCCAAGCCTGTTTCTAGCCATAACTAGTAATAATTTCTGTAGAAGTATGCAGGGAAAGAGAAACTGAAATATCTTTCATAGGATAAACTGAAATGACTTGACCATATTGGAGAAAGTGGAACTATGCCTTTATTGTTTTGCATGATTAGTTTCTACATCGAGACTTACAGGATGCTATAAAAATAAAATAATAATTAGTATGTTTCAAAATGCTAAGTCGTATGGATGCACATAAGAAGATCATGTAGCCTGAGTGAGGATATTGAGGTAATGTGTGGTAAACTGGGGGAGGTACATCTTAGAAATCACTACAGAGAATAATGAGGGAAACTGCTTAAGATAGTTAAATCTAATAATGGTGGCAAGAGGTAGGCTCGATGAATTGGGGATCTCAGCTACATCTTAAGGGCCTTAGCAGAGACTCAGAAGATTTACGTGCATGTACTGAGAAACAATGATTTCAGCACCTGGCCTTGGGAGAGGAAGATGCTCGGAAGATTTCAAATGGAGTGCCCACTATTGTCAAGTTTTAAAGTTGATCAGCTGTGCGAATGGTGGCAGTAGCAGTAGTAATAGTAGTATAATACTTGAATTGACATATCATTAGACATTATGACTGATTGACTACTTGTCCTTTTAAGCTTGATTTTTTATATGAACTTGTACCTCTATTATAACTCTGTTCTTATTTCGGACTTGAAGTTTCTGCAGTCTCCTAGCTTCAAGTTTACACTTGCTATTGTAGCAGAAGATACAACTTCAACTCAATTTCCTTGTACAAATATTGATTGGTGTCTTGATTTTTTGTTGAAGTCTTAGCTTCTTCATCTCAATTTGAGATACATTTAACATTCCATGGTAGGAGTTGTATAATACTTGAATTGACATTGACATTGCAACTGCTTAGCTGCTTGTCTTTTTAAACTTGATTTGTTGTTCCAACTTGTACCTCAACTCTACCTGCATTCTTATTTCTGTACCACGAGTTTCTGCTGTCTGCAAGCATCTTCTACGCTTGGTATCACTGCAGAAGATAAATCTACAACACAACAACGATTTCCATATGCAAATCAGTCAACTATGAAAATATTTATTGGAGTTTTAGTTCTTGTTTAAGTCTTCCTTTTTTTTCCCCATCTCCATTTGAGATACATTAACATGGCATTTTCTTTTCTTTTCAGAGACCAGGTGAATTTTGTTATGTTAAATGTTGATAACACAAAGTGGGAGCAGGAGTAGAGGGCAACCCTCATTTTGCCTTCTTGGATAAAGATGGAAATGAGGAGGGGAATGTTGTAGGTGGATTTCTGAAGCAATATTTTCTTCAGAATGTTGCTGCTCTTGCTAATGGTGAACCCACAATACCTCATGCCCGAGCTGTTGGTCGGTACTCTAGTGCAGAATCCAGAAAAGTGCAACAAGTTGTTGATTCTATAAGTCATGGTTAGATATGCTTTACATTTTTGATAGCTGCTCAGCACCAATTAGAATGTCAAGTTCATGTACGGGTATTTTCTTGCTTTCTTATACGTGCTTCTTGTGAATGCAAGTATTTATGGAGGGAAGAATGGCACTGGAAGGACCGAAGTTGGGAGCAGCTTAAATATATCATCTCGAGCGTCTTACTTTCCTCATATTTCAAATGAATGTCCTCTTTATACCTTTCTTATTGTGCATTTTTTAAGTTGGACAAGAATCGATTAAATTGTGAGGAGATCGTTCCAGAAAATTCTTTACAGACTTTCTACCCCAAAAAGTTGCATGTGCTTTGTGCTGACTAATCACTAGATCCTAAAAGTTTAAGTTAATCATCATGGAAGGGGACGCCCTAATACCATATCAACCAATTACTAGAATCCAAAAAGCTTAAGCTACCCGCAAAGTGGTCCGTAATTTATATCAGATATTAATGGTTTGTGCTCACATTGTGTGGCCATGTGCATGATGAACCCATGCCATGGGTGTTGAGCGTGGACCCACCAGCAGTATGGGCCATCACCATGCTGGCCAATCATATGTGCGGCATAGGATCATAAGGAATCGTGCATATGAAAACTGCACTCCATGATCTATGAAGGGGATATATTGGATTTCAAACTATAAACCTTAAACCTGAAGTTAATTCAGTTTGGATCTAGGTTGAACTAGATCCAGATCCGAAGGTGGAACTTCTTGTTTCAAGTGTGGGGCACATTCTGCTTGCCTGTGATGTCCTGGGTTTTAATGTGTTGCATTCAGAAATGTTTCTGGGCCATTAGGAACTTGTACTCCAGTTTGTCCGTGTTTTGATAACAAGTGGACTTTGCATCAAATCTTCGAAACTAGCAAGAGAGGTGCTCCATAATTTGCTCGAATCATATCTATTAGGAAAACATGAAGATAATAAATAGAAACAAAAGTAATCGCGGCTTGATGAGCTTAACGAATGACATTTCTTATGTTGGATGTACAAGGCCATAGAAATCAGGATGACAAAAAATTTTATTGTTAACTGTGAATCCTAAGCTAATTAGATTTTATTTAAAATAATCCGAGCAAAATGACCAAATAAGGTTTGTAGGGTGTTGCTTGTCCGATAACATATAGGGTTGGTGGTTAATGGTTATGATAACATTGCCATGTACATCATATGGACAAAACTTGACTAAACAAAGTAGGAAAAGAGGTGATTAGATTACAATTGCTAACACGTTATCAAATTAGAACCTCAAGAAAATTTCTTTGGATTAATGATCACGGTTAAAAAAAAAGGATCCATTAGCATGTGTCTGCATCAAGCTTAAAGAATTGTGGAATCTAATGGGAGCTAACATAGATATATCACATTAAAAAATAAGAGTAAAACATATGAAAGGGTATATATCAAGTGGTGATGAAAGTCAGTCATTTTTTATTATTATTTTTTTAACTAGATTCTCAACTTGTAAATTGATAAATTCAACTATTTTGGTAACTTGTTGTGGCTTGCATATAGCCAAATTAAGTAAGAATGCTAATCATGCAGCTTATTTAAATAACTAGTCGAGTACTCATGTGTTGCGCAGGGCTAGATCTATAATTTTTCATGAATTCATGATTCAAAAAATATATAAAAAAAATTAAAAAAATTATTTTTTATTATAAATTGATATAAAAAATAAAATAAAGAATAAAATATATAGTCGGTATAGAATAGACTAAAATGTAATAGATAATTCAATATAACAAAAATTGATTTTATCGGTCTTCATCGTTCAATGATTTGAAGCTTTTATTTTTTCGTGGAGGTTGTGATGTCACTATCTTCGTCAGCAATTTTTGATTCTACTGTATTTGTTTCTGGTTCATGCTTTTCTGGCATGGTCTTTGATAGTGTCATTTCTTCTTATGGGATTGAGAATGATTTGGGGATGACGATGATTGCACTTCTCTGACATCATCATCGCTTGAGTCATGTACCATGTCCCATCCTATAAGAAAGAAAACGATGAAGTACAGTCATGAATTGCATTATCTTTGAGGGAAAGTAGATCATTATATAATTACCTCAGTCAAGATGACAATTTTATAGTCATTTTTTAATTTTTTATTTACTTCATATGTATTCATTATGGTGTAATTTTGGAAGCTTTCTTTTAAATTGTAGTCATTCAACTTAATTTTGAAGATCAATGATTTGTGCAGGAGGTCTTGAACTTGATCAGGAACATTGGCTGAACTAATATTTATATCTTTTGCCAACTCTGAAGCAGTGGTTTTTAATAAGCTTTTAACTTGTTTGTTGAAAAGGAACATTGTTGTGGTGCTGGAATGGTCCTTTACCCTTACATTAATTTTGAATCTTGTTTAATTCTATAATGTATTAGTTTCATAATTTTGAGCTTTATTAATTATGTTGTTTTAAAAACTTTATAAGAATGTATTAACTTGAAACTGGATAGTCAACAGAGATGTTACATGTCTTGCATTCGTATTTGTTGCTTGATATTGTTACTTTTCTTGCACAGTTTGTGCAAGACACGTAGGACCATTCGAACCCATCTTCAATACCAACAATAGTTGTACATACTGTAAAGACAATATTCTACACAGATTAGAGAAAATGATATTAGTTTTGAGATAAAATATTTATTTAATAATTATATGTAATGTTAACTATCATGCTCCAAAATTAGCACTCGGATCGGATACATGATGGCTGCATACACTTTAGGGCAAACCCTAAAGAATATGCAAGGCCTAAATAGTGAGTCTACTAGAATACTAAAAGAATTATAAAATTTTAATCATACTTATCAAATCAAATAAATTCATCTTTGTTCATAAAATTTAAATATTTATTTGATATCAAAAAATAACTAATTAACTAACTAAAGACTCTATCACTCGAACTCCATATCCAATCCAACTAAAACTAAGCATCCTGTAAATCTGAGAAAGAATGATTGTGAGCTCTACAGTCCAGTAAGAATTTCTCATACTTACACCAATATGAATATAAAATATCTTTTAATAAATATATATATAATTGATAAAAAAATAATCAGACTTATACATCATAAATACGATAATTGAATAATATCATAATATTTAATTCTATTAAACACATCACATATCACTAATCAATAATTCTAATCAATATTAATTACTTAACATTTATTGATTAATATAATTTTGACCTAAATACTATTATCATTTAATACTGGACTAGACCCACTCACGCTCCAGTCCGTGGTAGGCCACCACATTTTCGCCCGTGGTCGGCAACTATATTTCATCCCATGGTTGACATCATAATACCATATTTCATATATGCCAGCTAGTTCAGATATCTATCAATTAAATACTGTTTATCATCTTGATTTGACTTCAGCATTGAACCTAGTCACAACTATGCTCCAGCCTGTGGTAAGCCAAAACATACGCCACATTTCACACATGATCGACTAGTCCATATGCTTCCCTTTTCCATGTTTTATATTTATCATTCCAGTGTTGGACTAATTACAATCATACTCTAGCCCATGGCAGGCCAAACACACGCTACACCTTAGCCCGAGGCTGACTCATCATACACCACATTTCTTGCATGGTCGAATAGTTCAGACATTGCTAATGCCCCATCCATATATTAAAATCATGATTTGATTTTTGTTATTATATTAGTTACAATCATGCTCTAGCCTATGGTAGGCCAAGCTACACCCCAGTCTAAGACTGATCCGACACATACACCATATTTCTTGCATGACTGACTAATCTAGATGCCACCCACCCCATTAATTATATTAAATCATATTTTTTTTACTCAATAATCATTATGCATCAATTAACATGATTCAAGAAATATTAGTTTAATATATAATACACATATCAATAGATATAAAATATACATCAATTATACAGATAAATTTTCATAAACATATCAGTGATCGTATTGAAGAACCTTTACTTCTATCGATAATTGACTTAAAACCATAATCGATGTTCCTTTGATTCTACAAACTTGAAAGTAAGATATTCCGCTCAACATCTTATGCAGACAATTATACCTCTACATAATCAAGATCAAATATAAAAATCATATATGAAGAAATTATGGATAAATGATCCTAATTCATAAATCAAGAATTTCTAGAGTCAACCAAGATCTGAATTTATCTAAGTACCTGGATCCTTCACTAGACCATAAGACTCATAGAGAGAGAAAATTCCTAAAGATAGAGGAGAAGTCTAGAGAGAGAAAGTGAAGAGAAAAATTTTTAGAGAGAGAAAGTGCTAAAAGAGAGGAGAGAGAGGGATGAGAGAGAAAAGGCTTTCTCTCTTTTTTTCTATCTTTTTTTTTCTCTTTTCTCTATTTTTTTTCTTTTTTTTCTTCCTGTTTCTTTCTTTCCATGCGTCTTAGCCAAAACAAGGGACCGAATGGTCCCCTCTTGTTCGCCAGACCAGAGGCCATGGTTGCCGTGACTGGGGTTGATGGTAGCTAGGGCTGCTACACAATAGTCCATCCATCTCAATCCGGCGATCGATGATGACCACTGATGCTGAAAAATTCCAAGAAAAATAAGAAACCAAACAAAGGAAGAACAAGGAAAGAAAAATCTCAGAAAATCTGGCAAACCCGACCATCGGAGGCGGTCACTGACATGATGTGAAGGAAGAAAAAAGTGGAAAGAAGAAGGGGCAGGCTTACCTTGCGCTCTGGTGAGCTCTCCATCTCGAATTCTCGATGGACATGGTAAAGAGTTCTTAGAAGAAACTTCGATGATCTCCATCAGTTTTGGCCTTGGATCTCGATGGGAAGGAGAGGGAAGACACCTCCCCTTTAAATAAGGTTAGAGGGGAGGAGTTTCACTCCTCCTCAGTGGAGGATTTCCGACTTTGATTGGGAGTTATTCAAGAAGAAGACTCCTTCACGAAGTCTTCTATAATTTTTTTTTGGTTAAGAATCATGTTATTACATTGACTGACATCGATTTTTGTTTGTCCCTGCATTTCTTTTAGCTCCTATAGTGTTCTTTTATTGTAGAATATCTATTCATGCAGGGGTTTATATGCATCACTTTGCGAGTATAGCTGTTATATTAAGCTTGTTGCCTTCATGAATATGAAATTTTTTTAATATTAAATAAATTTATCATTATTTAATTAAAATTTTATTAGTATATATATTTTTGTTTGAGTTTTGCTACTTCTGGAATATCAATATTTTTGTAAATTCTCATAGCACTGGTATAGGAGAGGTTGTAGTTATCTATATATGGAAAATGAGAGTAATTAATATGAAATTGAAAAGACTTAATTACATATACAAATATTTTATTACTTTAGAATATTTTCATAGTTGTTGATGTCACAATAATGATGCAGGAGGTGGTTTCATCTTTGTTCTCTTCAAAACTAATCTCATTTGTTGCTTTTTTTCAAAGTGTGACTTTAATTTTTTAATTACCGAAAGATTTATTTATAGTCATGTGTATAAATACTGTACGTGTAATATAAGAAAGAAAGCTTATTTTTTTTTTATAGTTGTAAAGGTACTTGCCTTTCGAGCAATAGCTCAACATCTCTTTTAGGAATTATTTTTTCTCTTGCTTGTATATTTTATACTTTATTTATTTCATTGAGCTTTCTAATGATATCTATAATAACAATAAAAGCAATTTGATTATATCAAGTATTGAGAATAAAATACATTAAGATATGTATGGTGCAATTTTTTTTAATTTTTTTTACCTATTAGATATGTATTTTTATTGCACCTTTCAGATATAAGAGGCATATCTATAAAGTGAAAGTAGAATAGTGGAATCTCAGTGGCTGGAGTCTGCACTTCTCTAAGAATTGTTATGAAGTAGAAAATTATTCGTATATTGTTTGGAACAGCTCTGTACTCTAAGTAGGCTTAAATAATTTTGAAATTTGTTATGAAGTAGTAGTGGCCTTCTTGGATTTTTTGTCTAAATTTTTCAACTTGGACGTTGCACATAATGGCTTGTATCAACATTATTAGAATAGATAATTTTTTGTCTTTTATAGTTAAAAGCATGTTTTGTGTAAATATATTTTGTTCCTATCTTTTTGTCCAACATGATCAATTCCAGTCTGATGTTCTCATTTATTTTTATATTGGTTGCTTGCCACAGGCATATAACTCTAGCTTTGATGGTCCATGTATCTTGTTCAGTAGAGAGCTCACTCAGAAGTGAGTACTTGTTGGTATCCATTGATCTATAAAATTTCAAGTATAAGAAAGAACTGTGTTTTAAAAAGGGATAAGGGACAAAAGTAAGAAGAAAAAAGAAATGATATTATGCTGTTTAATTTAGTGATAAGTGATGTTGATACAAATTAATTAGCATATTTTATATTAACAAAAATTTTTGGATAGATAATATTTTTTGCATGGCTTGGATCTTCAGCTTGTTCATCTGTTACCAGTATATGTAGTCCATCCTTGCTTGTGACTCTTGATAGAGCGATATATAATTGTCCATAATAAAAAACTTGTTTAGGTAAATATAAATCAACATGATTTAATATTTGGCTTTGGCTCTTGTTTATAGTCATTGCAAAGCAAACAGATAAGAAAAACTATCTTCTTTGAAGATTGAATGGCCACTTTGATTCGTTGGATGATAAAATTAGTCGAGGAATGAAGATTTTTTGGCCAATATTCTCTCCAGTGATGAATTTAGCTTGCACAAGCCATTTTTCAAGTTGAGTTATAATAAGCCTTGTACGATTGTATAAGCCAGCACTTTGGTCGATGTTGTGAAGTAGCATGATAGGAATATCATTTTTTAGTTGAAGAGTATGATTTGGTATGCCAGCAAATTTCAATGAATTAAGAAACTCAATTGGATAAAGGGCATCATCATCACCAGAGTTTATTGAGTTTTTGCAAATTGAATCTAAGCTGAAGTATATTTTTTCTTCTATTAAAATTAGGTCTAATATGTGGTCGTTTATTTAGTGGACCATTTCATTCTTCAGTATAAGGATGGCTCTTTCTTGCAAGAAATGCTCATCTATCAATTTAGTGGCCATATCTTGATAAGCGATTTCAACTATTTTTTGTATTGCATTGCAATTGCGATTTATTATGAGCTTGTGTGGGATCTCAATCCATTGCTTACCAGTGTCAGATACTTCTTTACCATCTCCAACATCGAGGATCTAATGTGCAAACTTGAAACTTGAACTTTTGTGCAAGAACCATTTTCTAAATGCATATTTTTGTGTAGTCGATAGATCTCAAAATGATGCCATAGGTATGATGATTTAATGGAGGCGTATACTATATCTTCTCACCTGCCTTTAGGGACAACTTATAATATTTGGCAAAAGTCTCCTCCAAGTATCATTGTCATTCTACATTTGGTTTGTTAAGACTATCTAAAAAAGTTGATCGCAATATATCTCTGAGTGTACGGTGTAGCGCCTCAAAGCAATGTTTGTGTGCCATTGGTGCTTCATCCCATATGATGAGACTTGTTTTGCTCAATAATTCTATCAATTATGTTTCTTACTTTATCTCACATGTTGTATCTTCTGTTAAGTGTAATGGGATGTGAAACCTTGAATGGACAGTTCTACCTTCAGGAAGTAGTAAGGATGCAATTTTAAAAGATGCTACAGCAAGAGCAATATGTCCCTCTGACCTTTATTTTGCCAAAATTATTTTTCATAGATAAGTATTTCCTCTTCCTCCATGGCCATAAATGAAGAAAAGCTTGCCTTATTTTATCACTACTATCTGACAACCGCTTCAAATATTTTAAGCTGGTCTATATTTAAGCCACTGTAAAGCTTTATGAATTTCATTTGAAGCTCTTTTCTGTTGTAGTTTGTCTTCTCAGTAAAAAATATATTATTTAATTCTCGTAGTAATGATGCATTTGGCAATAGAATGTCCCCATAATCTCTTAACGATTTACCTAATCTTTATAGTATTCGTTCAATCTTAAATAATGCGTAGCTCTATATCTGTTCTTCAGTTAGATGAAGCTGTAGCTAATCTAACTTTCTCTATTATATGTATCACACATCTTCTGATAGTATTTTTCAATTAACAATCTAAAGTTCATTGGGGCTAGAAACTTCACAGTAAAATAATAGCGTTATAAAAAGTTCTTGCAGTTGATGACCAGATCCCCAAAAAGATGTCTCTTGTAAACAATCATGCCATTCTTTATCATCATCAAGCAATCCAAGAGCATGGCAAGCTATCTTGAATATTGGATAGAGAACTTTGTTTATTGTTCGAATGTTTTCAAAAGATGTAGAACCCCTAACAATATTCAGTAATATCATCAAATAATAACGTTTGCCACTTGCAGGATGGGCATAGAATATTCTGCCTATGCTTTTGCCAGACTTTCTTTTCGTCCACTCTTGAACATCTTTTATGCCATACCCATTTTGTGGGGAACTCAACATAAGTTAGTTCTTTAGTTTCTTCATGTTTCTCATTTGTCTTCATCCATTCTGTGAACATGGTTCTATCAACTTCTAGTTTTCTTAGCATATTTTCTAAATTTATAGTATCAGCAAAAACTATTGTTTGTTCATCTGGAAGATGAAAATTGAGTCTCTTAACTAAAGGATCTCTATAATTGATGGCAAATTCGAAAATTCTTCAACAGGCCACTGATGCTGAAATGTATCTACAGTCCAAATAAGCTTTGATCTCATCAACCTCGATGGTCCTGCTTGCAGATGCATGCACACTATCGATATTTATCTTTTCAATGACTGCATTGATTCTGTTATGGCCTTTATTTATGTACTTAAATAAGTATTTAATTGATTATGAACGAATGCAAAATTTAACATTTACGTGTGCCTGATACTTTATTAAGAGCGTTTTATTGTAAGGCACCACATAAGCATTATCCAGTTCGACTTCATTTTTTATCATGATGTTGCCGTTATTCCTCCTTCTGTATATTGAAAAACCTTCTTCATCCAATACAGTCTAGTTGTATTTTTTTGAAAAATATTTGATGCAATGATTATCAACTATACATGGAGAAGATGATCTACTTTTACCACATGAACCACGCATCATGTATGTTTGAATAGCAAAATAAGCTTCAGGATCTTTAATTTTATTCGATATTTTCGCATTGATTATTTTATCAATGTGTGAAGGATCTGCATGCTTATTATCAGGATGTAAGCAAATCAATATGTGTGCATGAGGAAGACCACATTTTTGAAACTCAATTATGTAGATATCTGTATGTTTGAAATGACAAATGGTCAACTTTGTGGCTCAAATAATCATGCTACTGATAATATTAATAATGTGCTATAGGAAATAGAATTTTTTTTTGTCAAATATGAAAGAAACTTACTTGCAATAGTATGGCCGAAGTATTTTTCTTTCTTATGTCATACAGTAATTTCAGAAATTTGAGATGAAATACGTGATTCACTACATCAGCTCTATCTTTCGGCTTTTGGTACAAATCAATCTCATCCATGAATTTTTGTATTTTTGGTCATTTTGGATTGCAAGTAAAAGTGATAAAAATATTTGGATAGCCAGCCCATCTATAAATTACCATAACATCTTGGTAGTTCTGTACCTTGTATCATGGACTCCTAGTGTGGGATAATGGAAGGATAATTATTTTTCCAATAGAAAGTGCCATTGTGTCCCTACGTGAAACAACATCTTGCACTCTTTTTAATAGATTAGATCATAGTGTTGCTTGGTTTTCTCTTATCCAACGAAATTTTTGTTCCTCAATCATAGTGTAAGCATTAACTATGAATTATTGAAAAAGATGGCCATCCCTTAACAATAGATCTTGTCGGTGCAAAATCTAGTAGACGCCGAAATCAATGCTGGAGTCAGAGAGGATGAGGTCATCACTGGTGACCTACAAAATAAGTCTTGCCTAGAGTCGAAGGTGGTGGATCCGGAAAGACTCTTTGATGATCAAGTCAGCTCTTTCGGCCAATAGAAATGGAGTACTCAGAAAAATTTTGGCAGAGTTTTGAGAAGAAAAATGAGAGCTTAAGAAAGAAAGCGTATTTGAAGGATCTCTTAAATAGACGGAGCTTGTAACAAACTAATAGTGATAGCTGCAACTATCTGATAGTAGATCATTCGAAATCATGTGAAGTTTATTACGGAGGGTAGTATCTATTATCGTGATGTGCCAGTCTGTTGGGATCTGACAGCTGAAGTTTGGATAGGATAGCTGTAGGTGATGAAGAGTACTTAGTTATTGTTATTCCAGAGGAGCTCGGAGGTTATCGAGGTTGGCTGTGTGTAGGCTATTGCTTGCTACATCGAGGGCGTACGTAGAGGTCCTTTCGGGCTGCTGGAAGAGGTTCGGATAGAATTCCGTTGGGAGTATCTAAGAGAAGCTCGATCAAGCGGAGCCCTTCAAGCAATTGAAAGAAGAAGTCTGAAAGAAGTTTGACTGTCAGAGAAGTTTGATTGAAGAAAAAGTCTGAAAGAAGTTCGACTGTAAGAAAGTCTGAAAAAAGTTTGACTGGTAGAGAAGTCAGACTAAAGAAGAAGTCTAGGAGGAGTTCGATTGGTGGAGAGATCCAATTGAAGGAGAAGTCTGAAAGGAGTTCGACTATAGGAGAAGTTCGGAAGAAGTTTGATTGGTGGAGAAGTTCGATTGAAGAAGAAGTCTGAAAGAAGTTCGATTGATAGAGAGGTCTGGCAAGAGGAGAAGTCCAGGAGGAGTTCGACTATAGGAGAAGTCTGGAAGGAGTTCGATCGATAGAGAAGTTTGACTGAAGAAGAAGTCTAGGAGGAGTTCGATTGGTGGAGAGGTTCGGTTGGAGGAGACGTCTGGAAGGAGTTCGACTGATGAAAAAGTCTAGCTAAAGAAAAAGTTCGGAAGGAGTTCGATCGACCCCTAAGCTGGCCAGGCTAGACCGCTCAGGGGGTCGCTCTCATTGTTCAAGTTCATCCAAAGGGAATCCAATGATAGAAGGATGATCGAGATCGCTTTGAGACTAGATGTTTAGCCAAACTTCGATGGGAGTAAATTTATCCCCAACAATAGTCTCCCTATTTTTAAGTACAAAATTCAAAGAAAGAAAGTACAGATGCGACTGTCGAAGTTCTTTTTAGCCTATCATGCCCGCCAGGATGGGATGTCTTGACGTCTACCGTGCTGGCCTCGAAACTTCATAAATATGAGGTGACCCAAAAAGATATTTTTTGAGCCTCCCGTCGAAACTCTACCCAAGGTATGGTGCAATTTAGGATCTGCCCATCACCACTTCTCTATCATGATGAGTGGGACATGCGGTGCACATAAATCGGCTGAATGAGATATGCAATCATAATTGTTTTGGGCTTTCCTTGGCTATTAAAGGTCTTCTTTCTCCTCCGAAATCCATTCTGTCTGAGTCTTCTTCCTTCCTTCCTAAGTCCTTACCTTCCTTCTGCCTGAGAGTTTTGATTGTTTCTCACGTCCTCTCTACTCCCAGGCATTCTTCTATTTGATTTTCTTCGTGCTCACCATCTTCTCACCTTTTTCAGTCGACTTAGGTCAGCTTTCCAACGCTTCTTTTTGAGCATTCGCACTTTTTTGATTTCTTGATCTTTCAATTTTCTCTAGGAAGTCTCTGTATTTTGCTTTTCTTGATATTTAAAATTTTTTTGGGGTTTCTTTTGATCCATATGTCTTTCAAAATCTTTCAATCTGCCAGTTCGTGGAGCTCGTCCGGACTGATCTTCTTATACCCCACTCCTCTAGCCGAGGTTAATCCTAAGAGTATGTCCCATCAGTCTTTCATCCCGAATACTATTTCTTCTGTCCTTACTCCAAACGATTTCTTCCTAATTAGAATATAGTATGACATCCCACTAGAGTACGATCTTGAACTTTTTGAATCAGGCGATCGTGCTAGTTCACCTTCAGTCGGTCGATTTTGTCTGTATCTAAAAGCCTTGCATGCCGGGCTTTGACTTCTATTTTCACCTTTTATTGTCACGCTTTTTTACTTTTTGAACATTTTTTTTGCTTTCATCATACCGAACTTCTTTCGGTTTGTAATTGGCTTTCTTTCTCTTTGTCATTAGGCCAAAGTCCGGCCAACTGTCTCACTCTTTCGAAATTTTTACACCTTCAAATGCCATCCTTTCGCAAAGAACTGATGGTACTTCTCCCCCCAAGTTTGGTAAGAAGGGATTACTGAAAGATGCTCCTTCTTCCATTCATAACTGAAAGAAGAAGTATTTCTTCGTCCGATGCCTGACCTTAATGCTTGACCTTCCTCCTTGGAGCTTCTTTAGAGAGTCAGTCCATCAAGCTCCTAGTTTAGATGGAGCCGACCTTGAGTCTTCTAATAAGCTCAAGGCGTACCGAGCTCCTCTCCTTCCTGACTTTTTGAAGGAGCAGACCATATTCAACCTTGGCCTGAGTCCTCTTAACCTCATCGATATTAAATGCATTTATTTGCATATATATAAATATATATATAAACTCTCATGAAGTTTCATATGTACCTTGGCTGACTATAGTTTTTTCTTTATTGCAGAGATGGATACTGATGCTGTGGAGAGGCTCACCAAGGACTTTTATGCCCAAAAGAAGAGGAAGGAAATGGCCCCAAGTTAAAGTTCAAAAAGGACGAAGGTTGGTGACCTGAGTTTTGATGTTCTGGATGTCCCCACGACTGCTCCTGAAGTTGTTCCGGGTGCTGAGGTCCCTTCAATCACCGAGGATAGTGTCAGAGGTGCGGGCTCTCAGCCCCTCACATCCTCGAGCCTCTCCATAGGAGGACTGGTGTCGGAGCCCTCCATTGAGAGGGAAAGTGGGGATGGAGACGATAAGAAGAAGAAGAAGGCTGCTATCGTGAAGGTGGCCCAGAAGGCTTATCCGGGCGAATCAACCAACAGCGGCGACAACGATCTAGGAGCGGACCTTTTTGGCAACCCGGACATCATCCAGGATTTGATCGATAAGTTCGTCTTGTCCGAAGAGGTGGACGGCCTAGCCGATCTCGATCGGACGTAGTTCGTCTGAAAGTATCTCAAAACTTTTCTCAAGGTAATCATCTTGCCGCATTTCTTTTTTATTTTTCTCTTCTTCTTTTCTTTATCTTACTGTGACTAGTCCATGACAGTTGGACCACCACATACTTGTCCACCTCAAGAGGACAAATTGCCAGGAGATGGAAGCACTGAAGGTCCAGGGGGACCTTCAAGCTGAGATCGATTACCTTCAGGAGAAGATCGCCAAGGCTGAGTGCCTCATGGAGGAGAAGGTGGTGAAAAATGAGAATCTGGGGTGTGCTTCAAAAGGAGGAGCTCGTCTTAATCGAGCTCAAGGCCGCACTAGCCCTGAAGGAGGAGAAAAAGGAGGCCGAGATCAAGGTCGTCGAGCTCAAGGCCGCACTAGCCCTGGAGGAGGAGAAAAGGAAGGAGGCCGAGATCAAGATCGCCGAGCTGGAAGTTAAAATGTCGAAGTCTATTTTGAAGGTGGCAGCTTGAGCCATAGAGGAGTTCAAGATCTCCTCCAAAATGAAAGACTTAAATATCACATTCAGCTAGAAGGCGTTCATACAGAGATTCGAGCTCTGTGAAGGCAGGATGGTCCGAAAGTTTTCTGAGCTTGATCTCAGCTTTCTGAAAGAGGAGCTCGATGAAGAGGCAAGGTTGTCCAGTGCTGCAGTCGACTCATCCCCCGCTGAGGCTGCCCCCAATCCGTTCGAACCTACCATGGAGGTGTGCAAGCTTGCTTAGGAACCCGAGGCAGTTGAAAGCTCTCCAACCTCTTCTGCCACCATGTCTTTCGAGATTGTGGATCTCGAATAGTTGTACTTTTTTTTTATCTTTTGTTTGGTTTGTACTTAAAATTTTTTAGTTAAATAAAAGTAAATTTCCTTTTATCTATACCTTTCTTTATGTTGGTATTGTGCCATGTATTATCCAAAATTTCTCCAATAATTAGAGCCATAACCTGCCATCTTCAGTCAACGCCAATCTCTTACCCTAGGGAGTTCTGCTGAAATTTTTAATAAAAAGCTTAAAGAAGAAAGTCCACCATCTGAAGAAGAAGTTAAAGAAGATGAAGGATGACCTTTAAGCTTCTCGAAAGAATACTTCAGAGGCGACCAAAAAGGTCACTCGCCTTCAAAATTTACACATGAAGAACTCTGCAAGCTTTGACATCTGGAAGGGTAGCTTTAAAAGGAAGATTGCCGATCTCAAGAAAAATGTCAGTGATAAATCTTGGGCACTAACGATAAAGATTAGCTTTCTCGAAGCCGATCTTAAGATGGCGAAAGAGAAAATTTAATTGCTAAAAGGGAGCTCGCCATGGTCTACCATCAAGGCTTGGTGCAACTGGTATTGGTCCAAGAAGTTCTCCGAGCTTTAGAGGCAGTTACAAGACATCGAGAACTAGCATAATAGTTATAGAATAACTTGGGCAGAGAAGATGTCTAGGCTTTAACGTGAGCTTTAGGCCAACAGAGATGAAGCATCTTACTTTCAGAGGTGGTTATATAGTAGCTGGCAGATCGATTTGAGTGGTGAGTTAGCGGAGATTGCCTTCTTGAAAAGGACTATCAGCGAGCTCTCAGAAGTGGTCAAGATAGAGAAGGCCGAGGTTCAACGATTGAAGCTTTAGCTGACCTGTGAGCATCAAGCTGTTAAAGAAGCAAAGGCCGAGTCTGAAGTCCTAAGAAAGTAGCGGCGAGAGCTTGAAGGTAAGTTCAAATACATCAATAGAATATATATAGATGGCTTGTATAAAAAGAAAGAGCTTGAGGGGGAGATCTGTTAGATATGTGTGTCCTAGAAGTCAGAATTGGCTGACACTTGTAATACACTTCTAAGGGCAAAATTAAAATTTTGACTATAAATAATAAAATAAGTTATTTTCTATCATAAATATGTATTTAGTATTTGTGATACATTTCTTGAGTTAATGGTAATGATAATTCTTATTTTTAAGAGTTAAAAATTTAAGACAAGAATTTTTATTATTAACTCATAAAATGCTTCTGACCGTAGGATCATCATAAGAATGGTGATTGATCCGAAAGGTTGGTGTACAATCGCTTCTTTATAGTAGATGAGTCTTGAGTCTACGGTGTGGAGACATCAGAGCGAGAGTATAGGTATTCGTTAGAGAATGAGGGCACTGAGCGTGACCATCTCAAGCAGTCATAAGGAAGTCTACCTTCTCGTTGATGACTGACTCGGAGCTGTAGTGGTGTGTCTGGTTCTTTGATATGAGGTACATCAATAGTTCATCTTGAGATGTTATAGTTTGACTATACCATGACTCAATCTTCTAGCCATTCAGAACCCTGAGGTGTATGTTGGCTATAGCATGTTCATTGTAGGAATTGGATTACACCAATAGGAAATCTATCTACCTCGGTGGATGAGGAGCAGCCCTATGATGATCATGAGAATCAAGTCCATAAACCTATGGCCATGGCAGAGTGAAATAATAGAAAGAGTTTCTATTAAGATTTTCACATTGGACTTGAATCGAATAATTAAATCATATGATAGAAATTAGGGTTTGACGAGTTCACCTTAACCCTAATCTGATCAGGACTTAAGATAGAAGAACTTAATCACACAAGTAGCTACACCGAGAGGTTCATTTTTAGTTTTGATGGGTTGCCACCATATACTACTAAGTATCACTGATGGATTTTGAGAGCAATTAGAATGATTTAGATGATCGATCATTCTAGTTGTCTGAATCAGAAGAGTTCTAATCCATCGAAAGAAGTTTCGATGATGTCGATGATAGAGATCACGACATATCCCATTACCATACAGAACTGAACCTAATTAAGTCACATAAATAAGGGTTTAGATATGGATATCATCAATTGGACTAATCCAGTTCAATTGATTTAAATTAGATTCAATTAGGTTCAAAAAAATCATGCTAGCACATGATTGAGCCTAACATTCTTCTTCTACTATCATTAAAAGTTGTCTCGATTGAGCCAAATATGTTTGTGCTCGCTCAGGTACCTTTACTTAGTCTGACTGAAGCTTGTCAAAGTTAAAAAATGATTGTCTTAATTTATGAGATAAATTTGAGACAACACCTGCCATTTTCCATCACCTGCTAATTCTTGTCTTTGATTTTGGTCAAATGTTGACCTTTGACACTTAGACATCTGCCCATATGTCATGCACCTGTAGGAGAGTAAATAGAGGCTTGTCTCCTTATTAAAAATTGAAAAGGAGGAGGTGCACGCCTAAGGAGGCATGCACCCATGGATAGGGACGCCTGGAGTCCCATACAGATGGGACTCTAGGTTGCTTCAAGATTTCTACTTACAAGGCGCAAACCTATAGACTTTGACCAATCTTAGACAGCATCTAAGGATGAATTGAAGGGGCCCTCATTTGATTGGATCAGATGATATCATCCCACCAATTAGATTTAGATATGATTGTATGAAGCAACGTGATTGGTCGGGATGATGTGGCACTGCATGACGCAGCAGGGTCTATATAAACCCTATCCGTGCCCAACTTTTATAGAGTTCTCTCTTAGCCCATGCCCCAAGGCTGCCCCTCTCCCTCCTCCACACCATCTTCTGGTCCTCTCTCTCCTCTCCACGCTCAAGAAAAGTTGGGCTCCAGTTTGGTGCGATCCAGGTAAGAAAAAGCTGACGAGAAAGGAAGAAGGTTGCACTACTGCAGAGACGACTGCAGATCTTCGAAAGAAGTTTTGAAGATCCTCCAAATTAGATCTAAATTTGATATTTGGAGAGGTGATAAAGAAGAAGAAGATCTCTAGATCCAGTCTGAGTGAATATCGGTAGAGGCTAGGCGCTTGCGTGGTTAGATCCAGAATTTTAGGCAATCAGCAGGATCATCAAAGGATAATTTGATTAAACAACATCAAGATATAAATTAAACAAATTTAATTTATTTTTATTTTTATTTATTAGATCTATAAAATTAGATTTAAAATATCTTAGATCTGATCTAGATATATGAGAGAAATTTTTAAAATATCTCTCTTGATTCGATCAAATCTAACGAACCTAATCCAGAAAATCGAGATTTTTCTTTCAATTGGTATCAGAGCTAGGTTCTCTAAATTATTTAGATCTAATTTTAATTTATTTTTAATTTAAAAATTAAATGATTTTAGATGTCACATGAGATGTGATTAGATCTAAAATTAAAAAGATTAAAATTAAATAATTTAGATCTAAGTTTTACAAGATGCATAACTAGTTGTAAAATAGAATAGTTCTATACATAGTCTTTCATGTTCATAATTTAATTTAATTAAGTTATAATTTTAATCTATTTATTTATTATTTTTTGATATTATAAATATTATAATAAAATCTAAAAAATAATAAATAAAATTATTTAATTTTTGGATCATATGAGATATGATGAGTGCATGATTAGACTAGTTGTAGAATAGTTCTACATAATTATCTAGATTAGAATTTATTTTAATATGATCAATTTAAATCTAATTTTTTAGATAATTATAAGATAATTTAGATCTAAAAATATGCATGATATGATACATAAGATGTATGCAAAACATGTATAAAGTTAGATTAATTTTATGTATGAGATATATGATGTAGATCTAACTAGTTTTATAGATTTATATTTCTGATTAAGGCATTCTCCTTGATCGTCTGATCATAAGAATAAAGTAAGATTTAAATGCCCTCTTCTTTCATTCGATGGGATGTTCTTAAGATGCGTAGGGGTGCTGCGCATTCATCCTTAATCAAAAATCAAAAACTTACTTTCTACAAAATCTTAGATCCTAAAATTCTAGAATTTTATTTACATATTTTGTTTGTGAACCCTAACTTAATTAAGAATTAAAATTATGAAATATATGTTAGATCTAAAATTAAAAATTTTAAATCTAAGACATATTCATAATATTGGGTTTGGGCTTGGGTAGCTCAATTAGGTCTAAGCGGTTGATCAAATCGAATCAAGAGTTGGTTAGATGGGATCAACAGTGCTTAAATTGACCAGCCTAATAGGATTAAGTCTGGGTCAAGATCGAGTCACATGAGTGATCAATCAAGCTAAGACCTAATTAGGCTCAGTGGTTAGAGTCTGGATTGTAGGCTAACCTGATTGGTTCTGGCTCAACAATTTGGTGTCTAAGGTAAGTTTGGTAGATACGATCGACTGATTTTTAATTAGGAGCTACTCGACTTGAATGCATTCTTGTCGAGTTAATGGCATATCCCTTCCATCGGTCTCACTTATCTAGCCATATTTGTTGGCTCAGTCTTGATCTGAGGTGGTCAATAATCCAAGCTAACCCATGCCACTAGGTTAGTCATAATGGTTATGACTATATCAAGTCTAGTTTAATGAGACCTAAATCAAATCTCCCTAAGAAAAGATTAAGTCTAAGATCTTCCATCATTGTAGATGTGCGGACTCTTTTCGAGGTTGATTATTCTCGACTGATTACAGTGGTTCAATTGCATCAGAAAGATGCAATCATGTCTATTAGGCATTGGATGCTACGGACTGGAGGATGGATTGGGCTCAATATTTTGGATACGGTGAGAGACTCAATTAGAAATTTAATCTATGCAAATAATGGGTCTGACTTAACTAAAAAGTGGATCAATATTTTGGGCATGGTGAGATTCATGAATTAGAGACTAAGATTGGGTGCACCATGATTAGAGAATCATTGAACAAGAGTTGTTTACTCATTGGCTAACCCATTACCAATAACTATTAGGTGAGATGATGAGTCGATGGGACCGCACGACCCACTAAAAATCATTAATCATGGAGATTTTTGCATCTCTATAGAGAAAGTGTAGGAATCTAAAAAAATAGTGAGAGCTAATTTATTTAAAAAATTAAAATTCTAAATAAATTGGTTAAGTCTTAATGATAATATTTAACTAGAAACTTTGACTCTCTATAGAAAAATGTCTAGATCCAACCCATTAGCATGAATCCTGAACATCCATAGACTGACCGGACCCAATTATAAGGATTAGCTTCAAAACTTTAAAATTATTTTGGATTCTGAGAAGTTAACTCATGTATTGGATCAGAACCCTCCCACCTTACCAGCTCGTCCATCCGATGAATAGAGAGCGTCTCTTGAAAAGTGGATGGATGAAGATAATAAGGTCAGATATTATATATTGGGCTTGATGTCTGATGAGCTTTAGTGCCAACATGAAGATATTAGGATTGTCCGCCAAATATTGGCTCACCTACAAGAGATGTTTGGTGAACAGAGTCGCGCAATCAAATATCAAGTCACTAAATGATTTGTCAAAGCTAAAATGTATGATGGGCAGTCAGTCCAAGATTATTGTCTGATAATGATTAAGGACTTGAAAGAGCTTGAGAAGCTCGGAGTAAAGTTGGACTTGAATTTATAGAATGATATAATTTTGCAATCCTTGATTGGTGCATATGGGCAGTTCATCATGAACTACCATATGCATAAACTTCAAAATTCTCTGGCTGAACTTATGAATATACTGGTTACCACTGAGCTTTTTATGAAAGGTTCTAAAGGCTCAGTGCTTGTTATGAAATGGACTTTTTCTAAGAGAAAATATTTTAAAAAAAAGAAAAAGTCTGTGAAAAAGCAGAAGATGGAAGAAGGAAAGAAAAAAAAGACAGAGCTGAAGAAGAAGACTGCTGACAAAGAAAAGTATTTTCATTGCAATAATGATGACCACTGGAAGCGAAATTGTTCTACTTACCTAGCCACCCTAAAAAATAAGAAGGAGGTAGATCCTTCTAGAGGTATGCTCGTTATTAAGTCTAATCTTACGATTTCTTCTACATCCAGTTGGATGCTTGACTCTGATTCTTGTGCTCATTTATGTACTTTCATGCAGAATCTTAAGGATAGTAGACGGCTGAGGGATGGTGAGATGATCCTATGCATCAAAAATGGAGCAAAAATTACTACCGTGACTATGAAAACATACCCTCTTCGACTATCATCTGGTTTAGACTTAATTTTAAAAGACTGTTATTATGTGTCTGCAGCAAGCAGAAATTTGATTTCTATTTCATGCCTAGCACTAGAAGGCTATGTAATTAGTTTTCTTAAGGACCATTGTAACATTCTTTATGAAAGAAATAAAATTGCAAGTGGTTTCCTTATTAACGATCTTTACCGATTATATATTGATGTATCTATTTTTAATATCGAGCAAAATGTGAATACCATGAAATGACCTAGGGATAGTCCAAATGATAGGTATTCATATAGTAGAAGATAGGGTTAACAAATTAGAAAAAATTAGGTTATTGAGTTATTGACTTTTGAGTCATATCCAATTTATGAATCTTATCTTCATGACAAAATAACTAAGCTCCCTTTTATAGGACATGGGGAAAGGGCCATGGATCTTCTTGCCCTAGTACATACTGATGTATGTGGCCCATTTGATGTGCCGACTGGAGGCAACTTTATCTACTTCATAACCTTTATCGATGATTTATCTTGGTATGTGTATGTATATCTTATGAGACACAAGTTTGAAGCTTTTGAAAAGTTCAAAAAATTCAGATATGAAGTAGAAAAGCAAACTGAAAAATCCATCAAGATTCTTCGATCAGATCGAGGAGGTGAATACCTTAGTCAGAAATTTTTGGACTATCTCAAGAAAAATAGAATAGTCTCTCAGTGGACTCCACCTGGAATACCTCAACTCAATAAAATTTTAGAACGGAGGAATCAGACTCTATTAGATATGGTTCGATCCATGACGAGCTTCACAGACCTTCCTGATTTTTTTTGGGGATATTGTTTGTTAACTACAATATACTTACTGAATAGGATTCTTTCTAAAATCGTTCCGACCACACTGTATGAGATATGGCATGGTAAGAAATCAAGTCTGAATCATCTTAGAATTTGGGATTGTCCGGCTCATGTCAAAAGACCACAAGCGGACAAGTTAGACTTTAGGTTCTTTAGACCTCGATTTATAGGATATCCTAAAGAGTCATTAGGATATTATTTCTACATTTCAGAAGATCATAATGTGATTGTGAGTCGACATGCCATCTTTTTTGAAAAATAGTTTATTCAAGATAGCGGCATTGAAAAACAGATTAAGCTCGATGAGAAAGTCTCATAAGAGCAATGAGCTAAGGACCAAATGGAACTAAATTAAGTTGAGTCAATCCATTCACTACCTCCTCCACCTCGTAGATCGAAAAGAATTTTTCGTTCCTTTGAGAGGTACTTAGGTACTATTTTAGAGAAAGTAGCGAAAATATTCCTCGTAGGTGATGGGGTTCATGGTGATGATCCCAAAACCTATAATGAGGTAATATTGGATATCGACTCTGAGAAATGGTTAGAGACAATAAAGTCAGAAATTGATTTGATGCACTCAAACCAAGTTTGGACCTTAGTAGATCCACTAGAAGGTATAGTACCTATTGGGTGTAAGTGAATCTACAAGAAAAGATTGGTACAGATGAAAATATGGAGATATTCAAAGCTAGATTAGTGGCAAAAGATTATAGTCAGTGCGAAGGCATTGACTATGAGGATACCTTTTCTCCAGTAGCTATGCTAAAATCCATTCGCATATTGCTTGCTATTGTAGCTTATTTCGATTATGAAATATGGCAAATGGACGTGAAAACGATATTCTTAAATGGATATCTTGAGGAAGATATCTATATGGAATGACCACTAGGTTTCACATTCAATGATGATGATCACAAGGCATGCAAGCTGCAAAGGTCCATATATGGACTTAAGCAAGCATCTTGGAGCTGGAACACTTACTTTAATGATGTGATCAAATTATTTGGTTTCATCAAGAATGAGGAGGAGCTATGTGTCTTCAAAAAGATCAGTGGGAGCGCTATTGTCT